>BQNB010035599.1:0-50743 GCA_026074375.1 Tanacetum coccineum
GACAAAACCGGGAAAATTAAGTTAATGTTTCACGGGATTTTACAAGTCAAAGAAATAAACCGTATAATCTAGAAAAATTGAGTTATTCGGTTCAGTTGTTCGACACAGGTTGTTCGGTTTAGTTGTTTGACACACGTTGTTCGGTTCAGTTGTTCGACACAGGTTGTTCGGTTCAGTTGTTCGACACAGGTTGTTCGATTCAGTTGTTCGACACAGGTTGTTCGGTTCAGTTGTTCGACACAGGTTGTTCAGTTTAGTTGTTCGATATAGGTTGTTTGGTTTCAACAAGCAAACAGGTTGTTCGGTTTTAACTAGCAAACAGGTTGTTCGGTTTCAACTAGCAAACAGGTTGTTCGGTTTCAACTAGCAACAGGTTGTTCGGTTTCAACTAGCAAACAGGTTGTTCGGTTCCAACAGTGACGAAACACAAAAAGACACCTTTTGATGTTTGTTTTGTAAAAATTCTTGTACAACTAGTGTTACCAAACCTATAGGAACAAGAAAAATAAAAACTTTAAGGTTTTTAGGCCGAAAAATTTAAAATTAAGATTTTGCTCTTTATAAGGTTTTCGAACACAAAAAGGAACAAAAATGATATTTTTCTTGATTCTAAGCTTGTACACCTATATCATAAAGATACTAGATCAGATTTACCAAGGTAAATAATCCTTTAGTGTACACAATAGCTTTGAAATCAAAGAAAAATAAGAAGTAAAGGATGATTTTTGCGAGTAAACAAACGAACCAAAAAACATAAACACAAAGACTAAACACACCACTACATGGCTCTTGATACCAATTGAAGAATAATCATATAACATACATTGAAATAGGAGGCAAGTTGTTTTAGAGAGAGAAAGGGTTTGATGAACACTTAGAGAGAGAAAGAAAACATATATTGAATTGTGTGAAAAATGAGCAACCAACCACCTCTCCAAGGCATGGAGAGGTGTTAATATACTTACAATGAACAAGTGGTCTTGGGCTTGCATGGGTTTATCCATGGGCCTTTGCTAACTAACTATGTAAGTTTTCAAAAATTACCTAACGAGCTAACGACTGTTATCTATGGAAGTGACCGACACTTTCATAGGAATTTCATTTCGTATATTCTAACTGAAACTCAAAACTAGAAAAATTGAAGAATCATCAAGAATTCTAACTAAACTGATAAATAGTAAATAATGCTAAAAAGACAAAGACTGGTACTTGGTTTTGCATTATGCAACAAAGTAAATGAGTCGCCTCGATGCCCCCCCCCCCTCCCTGCCTTGATAACCTGTGTCCTTGACAATCCCCCCCCCCACCCTTCCGAACCCGCCCCCTCCCCGCCCCCCCCCCCCCATCCCCGGGGCTGACTAATCCTAGCCCTAAACTGGACCCCCCTAGGTTCCCCCTACAAAAAGGTTAAGGGATATCAAGTAGTTCCCCCTCCATACATTGGGAAACTACATGCCCTCAAGACTGACGTTATCCTTTGCTGGGTTGAATAGATTAGGTCTATAAGATCAAAGTGAGTGTAACTGAAAATAGTTTATATTAGCACTAGTATAAGGATATTGTAGAAAATCCTAAAACTGTTTAGGCATAGTGCTAGTATCATTGAAGTAATGGCGACACTGATAGTGATTAATGATAGTGTGTTTTTACCTAAATCAAGATCAGACAAAACTAATTTACTTAAATCAAGGTTTGTCAAATCTGGCGAGGAATGTGAAATCTCCGGCCTGCGTCAAATAATAAGGAAAACACACATAGGCAGTAGAGTATCCTTGGAAAAGTCAAAGTCCTCCCCAGGGTAATAGAAGAAACTAGTATGGGAGATGATCAGAAAAAAATAGGGAATGGTTTTGAGTTTATAAAGAACAGCTTGTTTTGTTTTGTGGAAGTTTCAACCATTTAATCAAAGCTATGATTTTCGTTAACATAAAATGGTAAAAAAACCAGTGTGAATAATAGGATAGGGTTACTTGGGTTAAAGGGAAGTTAGACCAGTATGGAATAATGCTCAAAGGGTGAACCACCAAAATAAATTAACTCACCCACATCCTAAAAGGAATTTTGTTCCAACAACAGTTGCAACAAAGTCAGGACAAGTGCCAGTTAATGCTGCTAAGCAAAGCTCTCTAAGGCAAAAACAATCAGTTAGTACTGCCAAGAGTCTGTTAATAACGCTGCCCATCATAAATCAAAAGTGAATGATGCATTACCCACAACATATTCTTATTTTAAAGCACATTCACCAGTAAGAAGGACTTTTAACCAAAAACCAGCAAATAATAACCAAAACAATTTTAATGAAAAAAATTAATACTGTTATGGTACAATGTAACTTACTGCTGGGCCAAAAAGCAGAAAGTAGTTAGTGCTGTGTGGGAAATGGGGGGGGGGAAAGGAAAATGAGTTAAGTCCTTAGCAGTGCTGGATTTCGGAGAACCAACAAGAAATGTTATTTTTGCCCCACCCCCCCCCCCCCACCCACACCCCAAAACTTCCCCAAAAAATGACTTGCCGATCAATACCCTTCACCCCCATGCTCAAAAGTTTTAAACTATGTTGATCACTAGGCAGACTCTAAGTCTGCTTCTATTAATGGTTGGTCCCCAACGAGAGGATACTATTTCTCTCATATTGAGTGCAGGTAATCCAAAATTTACTTTACAAGATCAAGGGTGTTTTGATAGTGGATGCTATAGGCATAATGACTGGGAAACAAGTCAATTCTTACAGATCTATCAAGAAAAAATTTGATGGTGGATTTTGTTGATTTGGTGGAGGAAAGGCTCACGCGCCTAAAGGAGGTAAAATTACTGGAAAAGGTAAAATTAAGACTGGGAAATTAGACTTTGAAGATGTATACTTTGTAAAGGAACTTAAGTTTAACCTTTTCTCTGTCTCATAAATGTGTGACAAGAAAAACAGTGTTCTTTTCACTGAGACTGAATGTCTTCTTCTATCTCATGACTTTAAGCTACTTGATGAAAGTCAAGTCTTACTTAGAGTTCCCAGATATAACAACATGTATAATTTTGATCTAAAGAATGTTGTTCCTACATGAGGTTTGACTTGTTTATTTGCAAAGGCTACAATAGAATGGTCTAATTTACTGGCATACGGAGGCTTGGTCATATAATTTTTAAAACTATGAACAAACTTGTGAGGGGAAACCTTGTGAAAGGTTTGCCTTTAACGCTTTTTGAAAATGACCAAACATGTGTTGCTTGTCAGAAGGGAAAGCAACACAAAGCCTCCTGTAAGACAAAGACTGTAAGCTCTATTTGCAAACCTTTATAGTTATTACATATGGATTTTTTTGGGACCAGATGTAAGTTTTTATGAAGAGTATAAATAAAAAGTCTTATGCCTAGTTGTCACTGATGACTTTAGTTAGATTTCAGTTGGGTTTCTTTTTGGGCCCATTAGGATGAGACTTCTGAGACGCACCTTAAGAACTTTATAACTGGCATACGGACAATCCAAAAGACCATAAGGTTTTTACTAAAACAACCAGATGTGGACAATGGAAATGAGTTCAAGGAATAGAATTATATAATGAAGGTTCTCGTGAAATTAAGGGTATTATGAGGGAATTTAGTGTTGATAGGACCTCCTCAGCAAAAAATGGTGTTGCTGAAGGAAAAATGGACACTTAAGTAAGGCAGCTAGGACAATGCAGCAGATTCCAAATTTCCCACCTACCTTTTGGCTGAAGCAGTTATTACTCGCTTGCTATGTCCAACAATAGCGCGGTGTCGGTGTTAGTTATCATAACCATTTACCATCATAGACCCTCTTTATGAACTCCTTTTCCTAGGTCGGACATACCTGCTTAGCTCTCCCCACCCAGAAAGACTATTTGGGTGTCCTGTACTATCCTAAATACTTAGACCACCTAGGTAAGTTTGTTTGGAAAAATATGATGATATGGAATCTTTGTAGGATACTCCCTATCAATAGTTAAGCATTAGGTATTTAAACCACTAGAACAAGATTCTGTAGAGGAGAACTGCACATAAATTTTCTTGAAAACAAACCAAATGTATGCTAGGAACTTGGACCACGCTCTCACGTCGCGCAGTTTGATATTGATACCTTAACCTTGTCTAGAAATATTAACAATTTTTGCAGGAAATTCAAACTAATGGTAATGAGGTACCAAAAGCACATATTGATGAAGGAAAAGAAGAGAGACATATATGACAGACCAATTCTCCCTGAGCTGCACAATATGTTACTCTACCATTTTTGACTTTTGATTCTCAAAGTCCAAAGAGCTCAGAAGATGAAGTTGCTGATGATGCTGGAAAGAAGAATGAAGTTCTGGATCCAGCAAAAGAAGATGCCAAGATGGTTAAGGGGAGTACTAAACAAATAACAGTACTAACAGACTTAATACTGTTAGTTCATCAATTAATACTGTTAGTTCTTCTTTTACTACTATGGATCCAGGAAGAGAAAGAGCCCAAAGGAATGAGTTTGAAAGTGTGTTTGGACAAGACAAGGATGCTAATGGCAACAGTATCTACATGATGTTCACTCATGTTAATGCTGCTAGATCCTCTTGTGATAATCTTGGTGGATCAATCTCTGTTAATGTGCTACTAATTCCAATGCTGATCTTCTATGATCCTCTCATGGCCTGGTTTGGAGGGGATATACTTCTAATCTTCTAAATTACTGGTTATCTTTAGTGGTGCATATGATGATGGAGGATGTGGGTGTTGTGTTGAGAGGATAACCTCACAAACTTTAGAATTCTTGAGTATAGGAAGTTTTACAGTAGACACCATTTGAGGTGATTCTACTGGTGCTATTTGTGTTGCAGGTTCTTCACTAGACATTGTGTATTATAGGAAGAGATCTAGATCTTATAAAGTTCTTCTTATTCAGTGTTTCTCCACAAGCTCTGATACCACTTGTGAAGTCCTAAATAAACAGATCTTCTTAGCTTATTAAAGCTTAGTTAACCTGGATAAATCCAAACTAACTATAAGAGAAACTATGATTGTAAATACTACAAGTTATACGGAATCTAACTTGTAATACTAAGAAGAACAATGAATACTAAACTTGAATATATTGATTGCAAATATTCTGCCAAGGTTACAGAATAACTAACTATAAGATATGTGTTTTCTATGAAAATTAATATATCTAACTATGCCGTAGGGTTCCTTTTATACACTAAGGAAAACCCTAATGGGCTTACAAAACGCGTACAATGATAATGCATATCTATTCCTAATATATCTCATGCATATCACTTTAGCAGTACTAACTATATAATACTAACAACACTAACTATTAACTAACAGTATTAACTATACTGGCAGTACTATCATTTGTACTGGCAGTACTAACTAATATAACTAGCAGTACTAACTAATTAGTCTATTTCTTCAGTCTTTAGCAGCAGTATCAATCTTGAAACAGCAGTAGTAAATTAGTATTGGCAGTAGTAACTTAAAATTCCTAACATTTTACAAGGTAGAAAAGACTTTATATGGTCTCCATCAAGCTCCTAGAAAATGGATTTAGAAGAGGAATCATTGATAAGACTTTGTTTATCAAGAAGGACAAAGGTGATATCCTGTTAGTGCAGGTGTATGTAGATGACATCATCTTTGGGTCTACTAAGAAGTCTTTATGTACATAGTTTGAAAGTTTGATGCACAAGAAGTTCCAGATGAGTTCTATGGGGAAGCTCACTTTCTTCTTAGGGTTGCAGGTCATGCAGAGAGATGATGGAATCTTTATCAGCCAAGACAAGTATGTGGCTGATATATTAAAGAAATTTGATTTCTCTTTAGTAAAAACAACAAGCACTCCAATAGAGACTAACAAGGCATTGCACAAGGATGAAGAAGCTGAGGATGTGGATGTTCACTTATACAGATCAATGATTGGATCATTGATGTACTTAATAGCTTCTAGGCCTGACATAATGTTTGTTGTTTGTGCTTGTGCTAGGTTCCAAGTTACTCCTAAAGTCTCACATCTTCATGTTGGGAAGAGGATCTTTAGATACTTGAAAGGTCAACCTAAATTGGGCCTTTGGTATCCTAGGGATTTACCATTTGACTTGGAAGCTTTTTCAGATAGTGATTATGCTGGAGATAGTCTTGATAGGAAATCCACAATAAGAGGTTGTCAATTTCTTGGCAAAAGGTTGATTTCATGGCAATGTAAAAAGCAAACAGTGGTTGCCGACTCAAAAACTGAAGTAGAGTATGTTGCTGCTACTAATTGTTGTGGACAGGTGTTATGGATTCAAAATCAAATGCTTAATTATAGGTTCAACTTTATGAACACCAAGATTTACATGGATAATAAAAGTACAATATGTGTTGTGAAAAATCTCATTAGATATTCTTATAAGAAGAAGTTGATTCAAGTGATCAAGATTCACACAGACCATAATGTTGCAGATCTTCTCACAAAGGCTTTTGATGTTAGCAGGTTTAACTTTCTGATTGCTAGCATTGGATTACTTAATCTCTAAAGTATTGTTTGAAGGGAGGTTAATTAAGATTGGATGAAAGGGAATGTATCATTAAGCAAAAGTGGGTGAAGGGTCAGGACAACCCACTGATCCCCAATACACATCCACATCTGCTCAACTCTATAATGAAGAACCAATCACTGTTTTATCATCATCTCAACTCAAAAAGATCCACAAACCTAGGAAAGCTGAAAGGACCACTAAGATATCTCAGTCTAGTGGACCTATTCACCTTGTTATAGATGAGACTATCTATAAGGAGTGGGAAGACCGAATGGAAAGGGCTGCCACTACTGCTTCTAGCTTAGAGGCAGAGCAGGACAGTAGTAACATAAATAGCACCCAATCCATGGAAACACTTAATGAGCCTCTTCCTCAAGGAACTGGTTTAGGTAGTGGTCCCAGGTGCCAAGTTACCATATTAGGGGGTGTAGAAGCTCAAACTAGGTTTGAGGCTGCATCTAAACATTCCAATGATCTACCTCTCTTAAGAGTTAACACACTTGGAAGTGGGGAGGATAGTATGAAACTAAAGGAATTAATGGAACTTTATACAATGGTTTGCTTACCAGTATCTACTTTCTATTCATGGGTTGTACATAAATATGGATCCTCATGAATTCTCACATGTCTATCTAGTTGTTTCTAGTGTGCTTGTGATGAATAAAGGCATGTTGGTGTATAATTATTGCAGAAAGAGTTAATATTGTTAGACAACTCTTAGTACTGGTGAGCAGCAGTTAGTACTGCTAGGCCAAATATTAATACTACTAGGCTTAACTTAGTACTGCTGGGATACCGTTAATATTGTTTGGAGCATAACCGATTTTTAGCAATTAAATATAGTCGTTGAGATATTTATGCCAAATATTTCGCATATAGGGGTCTATAATTTGGATAATTCTTGATCTTTCTTTCCCTTATAAGCTTTCTTCAAGATAAAGATTCAATCTTATTCAGTCGGTCCAAGCAAAACCTTAAGCGCTTTCTATATAAAATATCAATTTCTTTCACCCAACACACATAACTTTCAAACGCGAACCTAAACCCAACACTTAATTTGAATCTTGCTATTTCAACTACTTTCATAATCTACAATAGCAAATTTGAAATACTATAATCAACACAACATGGTTGCTCTCTTGGAGAAAATGGATGGAAGTTAAGGCTTTCATCAGATAGTGGATTTTCTAAATGCTTCTCACCTCAGGTTTGCTCTCTCTAAAAATCCTACTATCTATGATTCTCACATTAAACAGTTTTGGCAGACTGCTACTATCAATACACTTGATAATGGGGAACAAGAAGTAATTGCCACAGTCGATGGTCATGTTAAAATTGTTACTATAGCATCTGTTAGGAAATATCTCCAATTAGCATATGCTGGTGGTCTCAGTTCATTACCAAATACTGAAATTTTTGACCAACTCTCACTGATGGGGTATGCCATTACTTCTGATAAATTAACTTTTCAAAAAGGCCATTTTTCCCATCAGTGGAAGTTCATGATCCATACCATTCTTCATTGTTTAAGTCCAAAGAAAATAGCTTGGGAACAGTTTAGTAGTAATATAGCAACTGCTATAATTTGCTTGGCCATAAATAGGACTTTTAATTTTTCAAAATTGATTTTTGATGGTATGGTGAAAAACTTGGATAATCAAAGTAAATTTCTAATGTATCCAAGATTTCAAATCTTTTTGAACAAAAGGAAAAGGTTGCTTTCTTCACATAAAAGAATTTATATCACTCCTACCCTTACACCAAAATTGTTTAGTAACATGAGAAGGGTTACCAAGGGATATTCTAGGGAGGAAATACCTTTATTTGACACTATACTTGTTATTGACCAAACTGGTCAGGGTGAAGGATCAGCAATCCCAGGTGGATCCTAACACACACCCCTCATGGCTCTATCTACTAAACTACACCCAGATACATCAGCTCAATCACCTATTACTAAACCACATACATCTTCCCCACAATTAACTGAACCACCAACTTCTTCAACAATTAGGGAAACTATCAGACAAGAAGTTGAGATTCCTCAGTCCAACTTTCCTACTCAGACCCTAGTTGTAGATGAGGCTGCATTCACAAGTGTGGATGTTATTCATGGAGGGGCTGCCACTACTGTCTCTAGCATAGATGCAGGACAGGGCAGTGGTAACATCACTAAGTCCCCTACCATTCCCCATGATTCACCTCTCCTAGGAGGTCACACACCTGGAAGTGATGTGGGCAGTATGACACTACATGAATTGACGGTTCTATGTACAAATTTGTCAAACAAGGTGGAAAGCTTGGAGACAAAATTAAAGCAAAAAAAAAACAAACCTATGGTGTGGCTTTTACTAAACTTATCAAAAAGGTGAAGAAGTTAGAGCAGACTGTCAAGACAAGCCAAGCTAGAAGGAGAACAAAAATTATTGCTTTTGATGATGAAGATGATTTAGTTGCAGAGGATCCTTCCAAACAGGGGAGGAGTATGATAGAAGAAATGGATTTGGATGCTAGAATTTCATTGGTTCCTCCACATGTTGAAGTTTAGGAGAGGTATGGACAGAATTTGGACACTCAAGAAGATTTTGGTATTGGTCCAGAAGTTACTACTGCTGATGCAGAACTTAACACTGCTAGTACATTTGTTACTACTACCAGTCCTCAAAGATATGCAGATACTACTGCTGATGATTTAACCCTTGCAGAGACACTTATGGAGATCAGAAAGAGTGCTGCTAAAGCTAAGGGCAAGGCTAAAATGGATGAAACTGAGTCTCCAAGGAATATGAAACAGAGAGAGCAGGTTCAAATTAGCAGGGATGCAAAAGTAGCTCAAAAGCTACGAGAAGAGTTTGATACAGCAGAAAGATAGAGAATGGCTCAAGTGCATCAAGCAGCTCAGGGTTTTACAGATACTGAATGGGATGATGTATTGGCTAGAGTTGCAGCAGATGAAGATTTTGTTCAACAGTTACAAGCTGGTGAAAAGTGTAGTGAAGAAGATTTACCAATGAAGCTTGTAGAACTTGTCAATCAAAGAAAGAAGTTCTTTGCTCAACAAAGAGCTGAAGCTAAGAGGAACAAGCCAATGACTCTTGCTCAACAAAAGGAATATATATCAATGTAGATCATGAACCAAGAAGGAGGTTATTCTATTAAACAATTGAAGTCACTTTCATTTGAGCAGGTTAAAGAAATCTTTGGAACTACTATGAGGAAAGTACAATCTTTTGTGCCTATAGGATCTGAGTTGGAGGTTCAGAGACTGAAAAGAGCGGATCAAGAAGTTTTAGAAGAGCCTGTTAAAAGACAAAAGATTGGAGAAGCTTCGAGTTTAGGTGAAGAATCAGCAGAAAAGGAAAACAAATTATCAAAAGAAGAACTACGGAAATTGTTAGTGATAGTTCCAGTGGAAGAAGTTTATGTTGAAGCCTTACATGTCAAATATCCAATCATAGACTGGGAGGTTTACTCTGAAGACACAAGAAGGTATTGGAAAATTATCAGAGTTAGAAACCATACAGAAGATTATCATATTTTTGCTGAGATGTTGAAGAAATTTGATAGAGATGACCTGGTTAAGCTTTAGGATTTAGTTAAGGAGAGGTTCAGTACAACAGAGCCTACAGATGATAAAGAGAAGGAATTGTGGGTTGAACTGAATAGATTGTTTGAGCCAGATAATGATGATACTCTATGGAAGCTTCAAAGGTATATGCATGATCCTTTGGTACGGAGGCTTTATGATATATGTGGTGTTCACCATGTATCTTTAGTAAGAGGACATGAAATCTTTATGCTAGTTGAAAAAGAATATCCATTGACAAGAGGGCTTATGACTGTGATGTTGGCTAACAAGCTTTAAGTCGATCAATATTCAGAAATGGCAAATGAACTTTTAAGGAAAATTTTCATTCTAGCAAACAAACCAAGACACTAAAATGTTTGGAAGCATCCTCTCAGCACATATGGTTTAATTCAAAGAAACTTGATGATTAACAAGATGAATATCAAGTTTAGGGGAGGATTGTTGGGAATAAAGGCCTCTCAAGTTTCTACTGATGGTTGAAGAAACTACTGCTGTTGAAGATTATAGAAACAGTCTAAGTTATTAATACTGTTAGTGTTATAGTTAGTACTGCCAGTACAAAGTGTTAGTACTGTTAGTTTATTAATGATGTTAGTTATATGGTTAGTACTGCTAAAGTGATATGCATGAGATATATTAGGAATAGATATGTATTGATCACTTAACGCGTTTTATAAGCCCATTAGGGTTTCTTGGTGTATAAAAGAAACCCTAAGGCATAGTTAGAAATATATAGATCTAGAAATCATTTTCTGATAGTTAGTATTCATAGTTTCAAGGTTATTCTGTAACTTTGATTATGTTCAATATATTGAAAGTTTAGCAAGATCTTATTTTACTGTTTCATCATTCTTCTTAGTATTACAAACTAGTTTCCGCATAGTTTATAGTATTCACAATCTTAGTTTCTATTATAGTTGTTTTGGATCTATCCAATACAACTAAGCTTTAACAAGCTAAGTAAGATCTGTTCAAAAGGGATCAACAACAGTTTGTCATACCATGCTCGTGGAGCTTGTTTGAGACTGTATAGAGCTTTCTTCAACTTGTATACATGGTTGGGAAAGTCTGGATTGACAAATCCATCAGGTTGGCTAACATAAACTTCCTCTTTTAATAGACCATTGAGAAATGTGGTCTTAATATCCATCTGAAAGATTGTGATGTTTTTATGTGTAGCAAATGCAACGAACATCCTGATGGCTTCAAGACGAGCAATATGAGCAAAGGATACCTCAAAATCTATGCCTTCTTCATGCTTGTAACCCTTCACAAAAGACGAGATTTGTTTCGAATAACAATGTTTTCTGCATCACTTTTATTCTTCCAGAGCCATTTGACAGCAATGATATTCTTTCCATCTGGTCTAGTAACTAGTTCACATATGTCTAGTCTCTTGAATTGATGCAACTCATCTTACATAGATTCTATCCAGCTATGATCTGACATAGCTTTTTTGATGTTCTTTGGCTCGAAGGTACTGACGGTTAATGCATACATACATAACTCAGAATCAGTTTGAAGTCTTTTTCGAGTCATCACAGGTTTGGATGGGTCACTAATTACTTGTTCCAAATGATGAGCTTTTGTCCAAATGTGTGTTGAAGGTTGTACTTGGTGGAACTCATGCATATTTGATGGATCTAGAGCTGTTGATGACTCGGCTTCAACAAATTCTGGAGCATCATATGGAGTTAATAACGTATTGCTATGAAATTTTGCATAGTCTTCTTGATTTAATTCCTCAGCTTCGTTCAATAAAATTGGAGAAGTTTGTTCTTCGGATGTAGTTACAATAGGAGGAGCCTCATGGTCTTCAACGATGTTTGAAGATGTCGAAGTCGAGTCTTCATGATTGTGAACTTGTTGTGTAGTGGAATTGATGGATACTTCAGAAGATCTCTTCTCAAAGTATTCTTCGTATATTGGCCCGAACAAATTATCCAAATCTTCTTTAGACGGAGTATTCATGGACTCTTCTGATGAATCATCATTCATAAATCATTATGAAACGAGTTCTAAACTTTCATATTCAGAAGCCATAGCCGTAAGCTCATCAAACTTGACATGGATGGATTGCATAATCTTTTTGGTTCATCGATTATATATTTAAAACCCTTTGGATGTTTCCAAATATCCAATAAAGATTCCAATGTCTACTTTCGTTTTCATTTTTCCAAGGTCATCTCGGTCATTTGTTGGATAACAAAGTGAACCAAATAAATGAAAGTACTCCACATTTAGTTTTCTACCGTGAAGGAGTTCATATGGTGTCTAGTTGTACCTTGTATGAATTATTGATTGATTTTGAGTAAAGAAAGCGGTGGAAATTGCCTCGGCCCAAAGAAATTCAAGTAATCGTGAAAATATAAGCATTGTACGTGCAGCCTCGACAAGAGTACGATTGCGTCTTTCAATAACACCATTTTGTTGAGGCATTCGAGCAGTTGAAAATTGTTGCATGATGCCTAACTTTTCATAATAAGCTTTAAGATTTGAGTTTTAGAATTCAGTGCTGTTGTTAGTGCGAATCTTGTGAATTTTGGCGTTGAAATTCAACTGAACTTGAGCAATAAACTTCTTTGTTATCTCTAGAGTATCATCTTTTGTGTGAAGAAAATATACCCATGTGAATCGAGAATAATCATCAACGATCACAAGAATATACTTCTTTCCATTAATCGATGCTACCCTCATTGGCCCGCATAGGTCCATATGTATCAATTCCAATTTGGAATGAGTACTTGGAACCAATTTAGGTGGATGAGAAGATTTCTTGCTCTTTCCCCACTCACATGTAGAACATAGATGAACATTTTTAGAACACGAAACACACAATACATTCTTCGCTATAAGACGTTTTTAACATCAACATCAGTTACAATCTTTTTGTTTAAAGCAACATTCATAGATGCAACATCTATTTTCTTATTTGTCCTACTTTCTCTGATGATTTCTTAGTGTTGGATAAGATAATATTCTAGAAGGATGTGTCTTTATTCAATGGTCTTTTAACACTAGAAATAGATTTCGGTCCTATAGAAGATAAAACACTCTTAGCTTTATTTGTATTTGTTTCCTGTTTCTTTGTATTATTGACTTTGTACATTCCCAGTGCTATAACATTTCTGTTTGTTTCAACAGCTTTTTGTTTATTATGCGAAGTCTATAAAGTGACTATTTTTTACAAAACATGTTTCTCTTCTGTTTTAGGAGCAACAATTTTATTTTGAAAATCTTGTTTATGTAGCGGAGTAACACAAAGAAGTTTATTAGAAACATTAGTTTTGTCAAACTTAGTATTCATAGACTTACCTTTTTCAAAAAAATTCAGTTTAGCTTTTAACTCAGATATTGTTATCAAAAGATCTTGATTTTGTGCACGTACGTTTGCATATGCATAGGTCTTTTGATTAACAAACTCAATCAATTCATTGATTTTCCCTTGAGTTTGAGTTCGTGTCATTTTGATTGAATCAAAACGTTTTTGATATTCTGATTTGACATTTTCTCGTTCCTTTATCAAAGATTAAACTTGAAATTCCAAAGACACATTTTCACTCTCAAGCTTTTCCATCTTTGATATCCAAGAGGTTTCATAAACGTTTTTCAAAGAAGATTCACATTTTCGTCTTTCTTTTTCATGTTATAATTGTAATTCAAAATCAAGGCTTTGTTTTTCACATCTTTGAACATTGTTTTCAAGAATTTTTATTCGTTCTTGCATTCCCTCTTAGATTTCAATGGAATCCATCTGAATTTTCTCAATTTCATCTTGCACAGGATTGTTTACACATTCATGACTCAACAACACACAACATTCGATTTCATGCTTGAGTTTTGCTTCCAAGAGTTGATCATTCAAAAACTCATTTTGTTTCCATGTTGCATTAAGATCACTTTCTGTTGATTCAAAAACATCTTTCATTTCTTTTATGTCTTCTGAAAATTGTTTTTGAAAGATTTCAAAATTCAAATGTAATTCATGAAGAATTGGTTTCATCTCTTGTTGACAAAACTTAGTTAACTATTTTTCTTTTGAAGTTGTATAGAAAATGCTTTCACGTTTAGAATTTGTTTGTATCAAAGCAAACAATGTTGTAAATTCATTTTCCATTTTTTCCAAATACAGTTTCATTGGGTTTGGACTAGGCATTAAAGCCATAGAAGGTTTTGTCTCAGAAGGTGAAGTCGATGTTCTTGCATTTGAATGATTTTCAGAAGGTAAAAGTAGATGAAAAATATTTTTGTTCAGCAGATAATTCTTTTTATGGAACAAAAACCTCGTAAAGAGCATTTAATTTGTTATAATCAATTGTACGAACATTTTGTTTTTTCTCAATAGCAACTGGATCCTTTAATTTGTTTTCTATTTTTGTTTGACTCTTGGTAGTATCATCAAGTATGTCCTTAGTGTCTGTAACATTCACATGAATTTTCGTATCACTAAAGCAAAAAAAGCATCATATAGTTTTGGATTCTGAGAAATTACTTTCTTGAGTGTATAAGGATTTTCGTACCCTAAACCATGTTTGACACTTGGATCATGAAATGACATTGGTTTTTGTCTAAGCATGAACATTCCTTGTAACGATCGACTGATTTTTAACACCACATTTTCATTTTCTTTAGCTTTTGCTTCAAGGTCTAGAACCGTGTCATGATATTTATCTTTATTTTCACTCATATTTCATTTCAAAATTGTTTGTGTCTTTTGAAGTTCCAAAATATGACTTTTTAATTCAACAACAGACAATTGTAAATTGTCTCGTTGTTGTTCTAGATCTCGAATAGTGTCTTGATCACAAATAAATTGAGTCTGTAAATCATTTTCTAATCGCCTTGCTTTATTGTCAGCCTCAATAAAATCGTTAAAAAGGTTGTATTATTTCCTTTAGTCATCTCAAAAACCTAAACCTTTTCCTTATACAACTCTTTGAGTTAAAACTTTGTTTTGTTGTTTTACTTTGTTAGCATTTATTTGTTGTTTCTCAGCTTCCTTATAAGCATTTAAAGCTAATTGCTCTAATGCGTATGATGCTTGAACATTGTTATCATTTTCAACACTGCCACTATTAACATCTACATTTGGTTCATCAATTATAATATTGCTATCAATTTGATCTTTACCAATTGTATTGATAATAATTTTAGGTTGCTTTGGATACTTTTGCTCTTGATTATCTTTAGTAAGTTATGGGTTTACATAACTGGTGGATGGTGTTTGTACCTTACTAAGAAATGCATAATCATAGCTTGACCCTACATTAGAATCAATGTTTGCTGGTTGAATTTTGGCCATCAAGCATATATTTGCACTTAATTTCTTAATTTCTTCCATCTGAGTAGCATCAGCAACAAGAAAGTAATTCTATTCATCAGTAAGAGTTACTCCTGCTTCATCTTGTTTTGCTAGCAACATCTGTTCCATGAAGTACTTTGAATCTCGAACTCTTGGCTTTGGACGATTACGAGTATAATGACCTTTCTCACTGCAATTATAGCATTGAACATTTGCAGCAGATCCTAAAGACGTAGTTCAAAGAGTTCTTTGTATGTTCCCAGCATCATTATGAACATTGTTACCCTCAATGATTTCCTCTTGAACGTATGAACGTCTTGTATTTCTGCCATCATTACCAGAATTTTTACTTTGAATATTGACTTTGTCATCTTGAACAATTGCTTGGTTTCTGGTGTTGGAAGAATTACGAAGACGACTATTTGTTGGATTAGAGAAACGTTGAGTGATTGCGCGAGCAAGTAATATCATTGCAGAAGTAAGTGGATCTTCAGAGTTGTTTTGTAATGCATCTCCTTGATAATCATCATCATAATCAACTACTGAAGAAGGATGTGTGACATAATAAGGTGATGTGGTTTTGGAAGAGGAACCCGTATGTGCCACCAATGCAAGAGGAACATGTGATTTCTCCAACTTCTTTGCTCTAGATGCATTTACCAGTTTCTTAAATTGTTGAAGATAATCAAACAAATCATCATAAGTATCTTCTGTTAATCTTTTTGCAAGACGAACTTGAGTGACATACTTCAGACATTCAGGTTGTAAACAGTTTAGGAACTTTGTGTTGACAATGAATAAGGGAAATTTGATGCCGTTTCATTCCAGATCATTCATTAGCTGAGCAAAACGATTGTAGATTGACACAAGTGCTTCTCCTAGTTCAGCAACAAATTAATCAAACTCATTATTGTATCGTGTTTCCTTGTCAACTTTGTTTTGCACAGTTCCTTGCATTAGTTGTTCAACTATTTCCCACATGGCTTTTGAAGTTGTACAAGCATCCACGGAATTATATATCTCATTTGGAATATAAATTAAAATCAAATTCATCGCCTCAATCTCAGCTTCATAGTGTTTCAAATCATCTCTTGTTAAAAAGTCCTCTTTTTGCATCCTTGGTGTTTGGGAATCAAGAGGAGTGTAGTTTTTGAACTCATATAGACGTTCATCAATTGCCTTGTTAAGCCACTTTTTGTTTTCTCTTTTTCGATTGAGGTACCTTCTGAAACGGCTTGCCCATGGTATATAACTGCCTCTTTCAACCATCGGAGGTCTAGTCTCAGAACCGACATCAGCAAGAGATTGTTGATGTGTATTAGAAGTCGACATATCTTGTGACTCAAAGATTGGATCTTTATAGACGAAAAAGAGTTCTATTTGTGATTTAACAGAAACTTCACAACTTGTCGAGTTTGACAAATTCAATAAGACACGTGTCACAAATTTGATGATGAATTTCGAAAATGATCAACTTGTTCTAGAATACCTAGAATTTGATAACACTGTCAAAAATGCTAAAATTAGAATCTCGGTCAACACTATTCTCGAACAAATTAATTTTGGAACTTTTCTCGAACACTACTAAACTCGGACAACTCAAAATTCAATATGCACACTTTTAGAAATCCTTTTCAATCAAAATTCGATATATCAATCACGACAAAACCGTAATAATATCAATTTTAATGAAACTTGATCCGTTTAAAATGTTTCCGAAAAAGAATATCACACATCAATAAAACCAAAAATGTGATTTTTGCACTTAGAATCCGAAAATGATCACAATTTCAATAAAACTGAAATAAATGATCACTTTACGATTCATAAATCCGTTTTATAATGTGTTGATCCCAATGAATAGATCTTTCTAGCCTTTTAAGGGTGGTAGCTAATCTGGATAGATTAATTACAAGAGAAACAATGACTATGAACAATATAAGTTATGCGAAAACTAACTTATACTGCTACGAAGAACAATGAATAAAACAGAACTTTGATTACTATTAATCTGCTAGGTTACAGATTGCTAACTATGAATATTTGTGAAACTTGTATTACTTGTATATCTAACTAATGCCGTAGGGTTCCTTTTATACACCAAGGAAACCATAATGGACTTACAAAACGCATTAAGTGATCATGCATATCTATTCCTAATATATCTCAGGCATATCACTTAAGTAGTACTATCTATATATGCTAGCAGTACTAACTTACTACTAATAGTACTAACTCTAACTAGCAGTACTAACAATGTACTGACAGTACTAACTAATTATAACTAACAGTACTAACTGCTTAGTTTATTTTCTTGAATCTTTAGCATTCTTCATCAGCAGCACTAAGTAGATCTAGCAGTAGTAACTTGTATAAGTAGCAGCACTAAGTTGTAGAAACTTCTAAAGCCCAACAATCCTTCCCTAAACATGATGTTCATTTGTTAACCTTCATGTTTCTTCAGTTTGAGCTTCTTGAACACTAAAAGGATGTATCCAAACACACTGCTACTCTTTAATATGCTCTTTGATGAACTTGAACTCTTTTGTTAAACTTGAAATTCTTTAGCTTCTAGTCTTTGTCATCATCATAACATCTCAGCAACTCAGCAACACAGCAATACCAACTAAGTTGGCCATGTAGTTTTTGGCAAACTACCAGCCATAAACGAATGTTGAATTACTTTAACCGTAGTCGTTATTGCTCTGGAGTAACAATGCTTCATTGCAATAACAAGGTGCATTGATACCATAAGTTTTGAGAAAACTATCAACCTATCAACGGATTGAGATTCGTAACCAAGATCCGTTTGCTTTGGACTAGCCAACTCTTTATTGTAAAGCATGGTGAGTTGAGAACCATATAATTTTTGGCAAACTATCATCCATTAACGGATTTAAGAAGTCTTTACCAGAATTTATTTGCTCTGGACTAGCCAGCACTTGATGTCTGTTAGACATGGTGAACTGATGACCATTTGTTGTGTGGTAATGAAACCAGCACTTAAAGATCCTTCTTTCCTTCACCATGTCTTCTAGCTTCATACTTTAATCTTAGTACTGTCAGTACTAAGTTTTGGCTTGGCAGTACTAAGTTTTGTCCTGCCAGTATTAACCTCTCAATCCTCATCCCAAAGATCATAATGAACTTTAACATCATTTTTCAAACTGTACAACAAATCAAACTACCATTTTGCCTCACCTGAACTTGTGATTTGCCATTAAATCTCAAGCTTCTTTTAATGTACTCTGCTAAGGATGCTTCCAAACACTTTAGTTCCTTGGTCTGTTTGCTATATTGTAGATTTTTATCAAAAGTTCATCTGCCATCTCTGACTGTTGATCCACTCTTAGCTTGTTACATAGCATCAAAGATAAATTTTGAGAAGTTAAAAGTTCTGTTTGTTGCTAGACAGATAATAGCAGTAGCTATATTGCTGCTAAACTGCTCCCAATAAGCCACATTATCATTAACCACCGATTTCAAGGATCATGCATATATTCTAAAGTTTAAAAGATTTTATGCATCTGATTTCAAATAACATATTTAGTCAACCCACAATTCAATCTCATTAATCTTCACTAAAGTCCTGAGAGTCTGATCTTTCTTGAACTAAGCTCCATAATTTGACCAGATCATCCCTGTCAAAATTCTTAAGCATGTCTTTAAAAACCTGATACATCTCTGTGTAATTGCCTACTCTGATGATTTTCCAAAATTGCATAGTGTCTTCAGAGTAAACTTCCCATCTAATTATTGGGTATTTGGTTTGAAGAACTTCAACATTTATTCCTTCATCTGGAACTATAATTACCATTTGATTCAGCTGTTCTTGAGACAATTCCATGTTTTTGGTTCTTCATCTGTTTTGCACTTAACTAACTCCTGAACTTCTTCCATGTTTTTTGTCTTTTAGCATTTTTAGCTTCAAATCTGACTGCTCTTTTTAGACTTTGAACTTCTTCTTCAGAATCCATAGGCACAAATGAATGAACTTGATCCCATACTTTTTCAAAGATTGGTCTTATATCATTATAGCTCATTCCTTTAAAATCTTTTATCTTGTAGCTTCTCTGATTCTTCAAGTACATAATCATATTCTTCCTGACTTCAGCTACAGATCTAGGTCTATGTTGAAGTGCATGATACCTTATTACAAAATGATCATTCCAATCAATAACATGAGCAATATCAACTTCAGCTACAGCTTCTTTCTTTCCAACTTTATCATATTCTTCTTGTAATTATTTAGCAATTTCAGCATCTCTTGCAATCCTTTTTCTTTCTTTCTCATCAATCTATTCTTGTAATCTAATGGCTTCTTCATGACTAAGCCTTTCTTGTTCTAGTTGCTTCTTGGACTTCTTTTGAACAGATTCATCTTCAACCGTGATTGCTTTACCTTTATCTTTCCTCTTCTGCACTCTTTCTTATATATATCAAATTTGCAGCGGCAATACTAACCTCAGGAGTTGCACTAGCAGTACTAATTGGTACACTGGCAGTATTAAGTGCAGTATCAGCAGTAGTAACCTCTTGTTCCCTTTTTTTCACCACTTCCTTGATCTTCCACAAGCTCAGTAGGTTCTTTTACTAATTCAGCAGTCTTTTCCTCTTCTAGTAATACCTTAGTATCATCACTAATCTTTTCCTGAATCTCTGCATCATGTGGAAGAACCAAAGAAATTTCAGCATCTAAGTCCAATTCTTCAATTAAACTCCTCCCCTGTTTAGAAGGATCCTCATAAACTTCTTCTCATCAGAGAGTACTACTCTTGTCCTTCTTCTAGATTGGCTTGTCTTCACAGTCTTCTCTAACTTCTTTACCTTTTTGATTAATTTTGTAAGAGCAGTACCATAAGTTTGTTTGGTTTGTGCCAACTCTGCCTCCAAGCTTGTTACTTTATTTGACAAATTGGTACATAGAACCCGAACAATTCATAAAGTGATAGACTACCTTCATCACGCGTCCAACGTAATTGAACCCTTTGAGAGGTGATCCATGGGCATTGGAGCAGGCTCCTCTGTAGTAGGTGTAGTTTCTGTGATGGGTGGTGGTGAAGTTGAAGGAGCACTGACTGGTGTATGTTGAGGTGATAAGGATGGTGAAGATGTGATTCTTATGCAAAATTGTTCAGGTCAGTGCTCATGAGAAAAATAAAGAATAGTCTCACCAGAATAACCCTTGTAACCCCTTCATGTCACAAAAAACTCTTCTCGTGTAATTACAGTGAGTGGGATAGGTTCTTGTGATGGGGTTGAAGAAGTCTTATTTGACTTGTTTAAACAATTGGGAAAAATTCTAGACATACATAAAAAACTTATTAGGGATATCCAAATTCTTTACCATTTCGAATCAAAGATGAACTTTGAGAAGATAAAGAGTTCTGTTTGATTTGCCAGACAGATAATATCAGTACTATAGTGCTGCAACCTGCTCCCTAAGAAGTCTTTTTTAGGACTCAAGCAAAGAGGAGGGATTGTATGAATAAAAAACCTCCACTGTGGTGAAAATTACCCTTTTGAAATGTAAGCTTATCAGAATCAGTTGGCATACCCCCATGGAGAGCAGTTGCTCAAATATCTGTTGTGTTGGGTAAGGAAGAAATTCACCATTGTCTCCAACTTCAGATGTCTTCTTAAAGATGCTTTAGTGATGGTCTTGGCTTGTCCATCTATGCTAGCAGTTAGTTCTACTTCTCCATTAACATTTGTGCTAGCAGTAGTTGTTGTCCAAAATTGTTTGATAAATGAAGTATATATTGTTGGATTCTCTGTAAGGGCATAGTGAATGTGACTAGCAGTTAGGAAATCAATGATCTGATGAAACCTGGCACGTCCCTCTTGTTTCTCCAAGTAATGCCACCGATGTTATGCTTGTCGCATAACTCCAAAGTATCCATTTGTATATAGAAAGTTGATTAAGAGTTCTGGGATAAGTTGTGAGAGAGAGTACAATTTTGTATACAAAAAAAAAGAAAAAAAAAAAAAAAAGAGTTAATTTATATTGATAGAGTATTTGTTTTTTAAGAGTTTAAAGGTCACTCGACTGAAGAAGATTAGTACTTATTTTGGAAGAAATCTTTTTAGCTTATAGAAAGCTTAAGTTTATAGAAAGATCAAGAATTCTTCAATTAGTCAAACCCTATAGCCTATAAGCATGGCAGTTGGCAGAAATATAACAACGGCTAGAAATTGGGAAGGAAATTTAGTTATGGGTCAAACAGTACTAACGGACTTCTAGCAGTACTAAAATTAGCCTAGCAGTACTAACTTTAAGCCTAGCAGTACTAAGCAATACCTAGTAGTACTAAGTAATGCCCAGCAGTACTAACTTGAAGAGACCAGTATTAACTTGAAATTCCTCCAAAGAGATTTTCCATCACCAATCTCACTTTCTCTCTTTCTGTTTTTATGCTCACACATTATCTCTCAATTCTTTTTGCTCACCAATTCACTCTTTTTGTTTTTCACACAACTCTCTTTCTGTTTTTTGAGCTCACAATTTCTCTCTATTCTTTTTGCTCACCAAGTCACACAATTTTGTACAAATTCCATCAATTCCATTTGTTGCATACTGTCCTCCCCACTTCCAAGTGTGTAACCTCTTGAGAGAGGTGGATCATTGGACTTTTAGATGCAGCCTCAAACCTAGTTTGAGCATCTACATCCCCAATATGGTAACTTGGCACCTGGGACCACTACCTGAACCAAATCCCAAAGGACTTAATTCATTAAGTGTTGCCATGGATTGGGTCTTAGTTTATGTTACCACTGTCCTGCTCTGCTTCTAAGCTAGAAGCAGTAGTGGCAGCCCTTTCCATTCTGTCACCCAACTCCTTATGGACAGCCTCATCACCAACCTTTGTCAGGGGGACCACCAGACTGAGGTACCTTAGTGTCCCGACCTCTTTTGATTTTCCTATGTGTTTGACACTTTTTGTCTGATGTTACAAATGTTTCCAATCATACTTGAGTGCATAATAGACATCATGAGCCTCCTCTCATACAATACTTCACTTGATAACTGCCTAAAGGGATTAGCGAGTCTGTTCCCCAGCAGTACTTACTTTCTATTATTTAAACGTTGCTTTTGGTGCTGTTGATTTTAAATGCTTCTCAATAGGTGACATGAGACTTATAAAAAAAGTATTTCTTGTGTCTGAATTTCTCATTCACAATGAGGTTCTAGCAGTATCAAACTGTTTTTTAGCAGTACCTAGTTTTTGCTAGCGTGACTAAAGCGGATGTGTCCTAGCATATTAACTGCAAAAATATAACCAGTTTTAGGTTAGCGTATACTAGGTTCTGCTTTTGGAACAAACCTGTGTTGGTGATTCAAATCTTTCTGCAACAATCAGTTCCACACTTCGGTCTAGCTTGTCACCCCTTGACCAGAACCTTACCCCGTTTTTTTAATTCAATTCACCTTTTAGGCCATTCGTTTCTCATGAAATCACAATCTCTAATAAGATGGCTAAAGGCTACCACATACAAAAACATTGCCTTTTTTAGCGTGAAGACCATATCCTAAACCAACTTTTTAGACAGTAAATTCATCTTCCATGTCTATCTCCTGTTAACTTTAGGGACTTAGACACATCTAGTTTTGTTCTTTAACAGTTCCCTAAGAGTCTGTTTTAACATGCTTAACAATAATTCACAAAAGCCAAAACTATGGTTTGCCTGTTCTCTTTTGCGAAGGTTCAATCACTATATTCATCATCATCGTCTAACTCATACTCCTCAATGAGAAGAGCATCACACCAAACTTTAGGTTCGACTAACAACTGTGGTTCAACCACAACTCGTTCAAGGCACAGATTTAAGTGTTTCAACACTAGAATGTGGTTTCACAAAGAGTCAAAATCACTAGTCTTTAAGCAGCAGATTCCGCAGGATTTAGCTTGTAGTTGACCAGTGGAAAATTTGACTCATCTATCCAAATCAAGATGTTACGGAGGCTGTATGTCCTATCATTGGAGGGGAACTGCAGCATTCCTGCAACTTTGAAAATCTATCATCACACAGCCTATCTTCTACATTACTTGACCGACCGTTAAATACACTTCTCAGAACCTTCTTTTATCATACGTAAACACCTTCAAGTAGTTAGATTTCCAGACCCAGAGGCCTAGAGTTGTCCCTATCTACATCATCTGCATCTATTTATAGTTTACATAAAGGCCTTTAGAAGACTTTGAAAATTCTCAAGTTTAGTTGAATGTCACTTTTCTTTTACAGCTTTTGCTAATAGTATTCTTATGATATGTAAGCACATCACTTATATTCATCTAAATCAATTTCCTAAATCTACATAATTCCTCTCATACCAATGTTGATTTTTCTGAGATGAGCAACAATAATGAGCCTCCTACCAATCAACTCCTTCCCCATCAAGATTTACCAAAGCAATAGGTTTCCTCCTGTTGTGAGGAGAGTCTCCTCCATTGTCTTTGCTCTATAATCCAGTGCTCGCCTGCATCTCTTCTTCTGCTTTCTTGATTCCTTTCTTAATCGGCCTCTCTAGCAAAGGCCCCGTGTTAGGCAATTAAAGCAACTCACATTGAGCTTGTCAAAGCCAACGGGTCCTTGCATCAAACTCAGCCCTCTCCCTGTCATCTTGTAAAACTCTATCAATCTCATATGAAAAATCATGGCCCATTGCCATTTCATATCCAACCTTCCAAAACAAACTCATCCCTCCTATCTCAGAATCGTTCAGGATGATCTAATTGTGGACACTGATGATTCTAGACAATCAGAAGAGTACTTGCGATTTCATTAGTGATGTTAATGAACCTTATTTTGTGAGTTATGTCCAGCAAGAAGTAGAAACACCATAAGCTTTACCACATCATTAACTGTTAGTGCTTTCAGAAGAATAAATGCAACATTTCCTATGTGCTGCGGAAGCATGATGTAGTAGACCCTTTCATATTCAGACTGCAAAGCTGCTAACGAGGTGTTATAGACGATCATCGCGCGAAGCAAAAGTATGTACACCTGCCTGAACTTGCCCTCATAATCAAGATACCTTTGGGACCAGGAGATGGCAGGTAAAGATCCTAAGAAACTGTTGATTGGCAAATCTCAGTAGAGACACATGCACCTATGAACCCGCATGTTGACCAGAAGACTCGGAAACCTATCATAACCTATGTGTAATCCTTCTGAGATTGATACAGAAAAAAGCTTCAAATTGTTGCTTGAGAAATCTGTATTCTTCTGCATCTCTTAGAGTGCACTCAGTGCCACTAAATCTAGATTTGCGATAGCTTCGCACATTCCTTTAGCAGCAGTCATTCTTGTGAAACTTTGCTAAATGACTTCTGGTATGTCCATAAGCAAGAGTGTCTTGCTTTTCTTGGCTCATTCTCTAGCCAAAATCTCTTCACAAGTTTTGGGAGTAAAACCGTTTATTTGTCCATTTGATCTAGTTGAACTTTACTAGACCCATTTCCCTTTGTATGATTCCCTACATCATGATCAAGTCTGTAGCCCCAAGTATGTTCCATTTTCATGGCCTATATGTCCCATACTCACCTGTCTTCAAATAGAATTTTGATAGTTGACAGGAGTTGAGCGGGCATGTTATGTAGTGTCGAGTGTAACGGTGGTGGTGGTGGTGGGGTGGATTAATCTTATGAAATTCTCTTCTCTTGCCAGTGAATAGAGCTGAAAGTAAACGGTTTATATCAGTTCTGACTTTGATCTCGTACCAGAAGTTTCTCAACAAGCTCTGGAAACCACTTGTTAGCCCAAATGAATAGATCTTTCTGCCTGTTAAGGGTGGTAGCTAATCTGGATAGATCCAAACTAACTACAAGATAAACAATGACTATGAACAATATAAGTTATGTGGAAACTAACTTATACTGCTAAGAAGAACAATGAATAAAACAGAACTTTGATTACTATTAACTCTGTGTAGGTTACAGATTACTAACGATGACTATTTATGTGAAACTTGTTTACTTTATAGCTAACAATGCCGTAGGGTTCCTTTAGAAACAAGGAAACACCTAAGGACCTACAAAACGCGTTAAGTGATCATGCATATCTATTCCAATATAGACTCAGGCATAGCAACTTAAGCATGGTACTATCTATATATTGCTAGCAGTACTAACTACACTAACAGTACAACTCTAACAAGCAGTCACTAACAATGGTACCTGGCATACATAATCTAATTCGTTTAATAACTAACAGTTCACAACTACTTAGTCCATTCTTGAGAATCTTTCTAGCATTCTTCATCACAGCACTAAGTAGAATCTAGCATGTACATAACTTGTAATAAGTCAGCATCACATAACACTAAGTTGTAGAAACTTCTGAAACCCAACATAATGTCAAAACATATCCTTTTCTCGTTTAACACAATTTCAATCAAACCAAAATTGTGTCAAGAGTGTGATATGATATCGAATTTAGTTTTCCTAACATAATTTTTGATAAAACCGAAAAATTGTGTATCTATTAAAACATTTAGACTTAATTCCGAAAATGAAACTTGATCCTAATTCTCAATTTTTAATATAACCAAAAACTTGTGTAACAGCTTAAAACTCGGTAACAACTTTCGAATTTGACAAAAAACACCTAATATACGCTTTTCGATAAAACAAAAAGCACGTATAACTATTACAACTCGATCTAACAATAATAAGACTTCTGAAAATGACTAAACTTCGATAATACTCTTCGAATCAACCAATAACCACGTCGAAATGGTATATTACGCAAGAAATTATACCAAAATTGCTCAAACCAACCAAAACAATCACGTCTTATCCATAACTGTTGTTGAAAACAAATGTAATCGTGATATAAGATGTTGAAAATGCTTAATAATCTCAAATAACCACTCGAAATTATCGAATTTCATCACGTCAAACTCGATAACGCAATCAATCATGAAATAGATTACTCTCAATCTCTAATGACGTATGATACCACATGTTAGGTCACGTTTTATCTTAAATCACACGATCTAGAAAAGTTTCGAATAGAGAGAATTAAGAGATGAAGGCAAGACTTTCACAATTTTTCAAATTTTATAAAGAAAAGAGAAATGGGAGGGAAATTGAGAGTTACAAGCCTTAACCCCTTAATGTTGATTAGGAATGTATTTTTAGAGAGGGGATGATTAGCTTCCCTTCCTTTATTTTCCCTAATTTGCAATCTAGTCCCTATTTTTTTAGATAATATGCTATTTTTCACTTTAAGCATATTTCTCCTTATTACAAACTACTTTCTACTTATAAAATAAAGTAAAAACATTAATAATAATTAAAACCACCTAAAGTATCATAATTGACACTTTTATGATCCTAACAATATTGCATTAAAAGTTACTCTAGAAATACAATACAATTATTTACCGCTGTAAACACTTGTATCTTTAACAATTCATGCTCAGACTATCTTCAAGTGAACCTGCACATATTTCATACAATTAAGTATCAAAAGTTCACGAGAAATGCTAATAATATATACAATAATGCCACCAAAATAATGTATAATTAAGGCGTTATCAAATCCTTCCACACTTAGCTATTGCTTTCCCTCAAGCAATTAAAACGAGAAAACAAGTTCATTTATCGTGGACGTGGAGATAAAATCAATCATATTATTTTCACAAGTGTTTATCTGGTTTATTACTTTTCAGGCATGAACATTTAACATAAGCACCTCACAGGATGGATATATTTTTAGATTCACACAAAGTCACTTAAATAGGGTTTCTGTTAGTGAGATCACTCAATTTACACAAACATAATCTAGATAGCTATCATATGCTTGAACAAGACACTTAAACATGACCGATGGGGCGTGAGCACCAGACAAAATCTCAAAGAGGCAGAATATGATATAATTTCATATGCCGATGCAAAGCCTTATTATAACATAACATAACACTTTAGCCATTTTTTTAACACAATAGCGTTGAGTAAGGCTAGCACAGAACTCAACGATTGAGCATATTGCACTTAGGGATTTTTAGAAAAATAACAAGTGCTGCAAACTAGCGAGCTCATATGGGGATTAAATTACCTTTTATCATGAAAAATTGTCTATAATTTAACCTCAATGCGGTCTAGTTAATGCTGATCAAGATCAAGTTCTAGGGCTACTAAATTACCGGCACTCTCATAAAATATGCAACAAGTATGCATCAAAGACTAGAATTACCTCACAATTTTAGTGGATTATTTTGTGCTAGTTAAAATGTCAATCCGAGTGGATTTGCCTTACTAAGCGAGATGTGGAAACCATAAAGGGGGGTGAATACGTTTTCCTTTTAAAAACTTAAATTGTTTCGTATCAAATTACCGATCAAGTATGATATAATATGAAGAGTGCTCATATTAGTTCTATACCAACTATACATGTTTTATCAAATCATATCACAACAATACAAACCAAAACATAATTTTCACATCAATCTACGACACAAACATGATCAAAACTATATAAGAAACACATCACGCAATTGTCTATATAATGCAAGTATAAATAAAAAGCAATAAATGTGAGTATAAATATAAAGAGATAAGTAAAGAGAAATGCAAACCAGACACGATGATTTATAGTGGTTCGGTCATGAAGCTCCTCTTCGCCCTACTCCACTCCTCGAGTATCCAACTTGACAGTTACTTTACTAGTCAACAAGCTCCCTTTAGGCGAAGAAAACCATACACAAGTAGCTTACACCAATTTTTGATACTAAACAAAATATCAAGTCCTAATCTTAGCTAGAACCAATATACCACACGCTTGTATTTTAAGGCCAAAAATACTAACCACCCTTACAAGTATTTACCTCACCTAAATACTATCACGATCAACCCGATCCAACTATTACACACGATTACAAAAGATATGAATAAATTACAACATACAACATAATCTACCATACAAGTGATCAAATGTAATCACTTCTATGTGACCCAATCTACTACATGATAAGAAAGTAAATATCACTTTCATGTAGAGACATCCTATACATCACTACATACCCCTTGGTACTAGTAAAGCTCATCTAGAAATTAACCATGAATCAAGCCTTATGCTAGAAACATGATTAAAAATGAAAAGATAAGAATTATGTGTGTAGGGGCTTTTGGCCGTGGGTTTTTAATCAAGGAGGAGGGGGAGGAATAGTGTTGGTATTTATAGGAAGATCATAACTTAGAAAAGTCTCTTTTATCTATTAATCCAATGGATAAAAGGATGAATTGGATATTAGGGTGAATTTACCAATGGGTAAAAGGATGCACCTTAATTTAAATTTTGAATTATCTAGTTTTCCCTCCATTTTCTAGAAGTTTCTAGAAGCAAATTCAAATTTGAATTCACTAGTTTCCCTCCATCTTCTAGAAGCTTTGATTGATCCTAATGGGCCGAACTCTATTGGGCCCCCAATGGGCATGTTCGTTTTCTTGGCCTGATCCAATTAGCGTAGTCCATATTTGTAGGAGTACCGAGACGTCGAGAAGAGTTAATGAATGTTTATGGTTGATGATTTTAATTATACGAGTAACTTGCGTATTTTATGTAATGTTTT
Source organism: Tanacetum coccineum (assembly GCA_026074375.1). Taxonomy (NCBI): domain Eukaryota; kingdom Viridiplantae; phylum Streptophyta; class Magnoliopsida; order Asterales; family Asteraceae; genus Tanacetum; species Tanacetum coccineum. The sequence continues at coordinate 28,973 of BQNB010035599.1, forward strand.
ATAATTACATGTTTGTCATTACCATAACTTAAAGAGAATGTATAGATTAAATATCGCAACAATCTCTCCCTTTTTGATGATGAAAAAATATGTAAACCGTAAATCATAGTAAAGTATTAAAGTTACTCGTTTACTTCTCCCCTTTTGTCAAAACAAAAAGGTGTGTGCTCCGAGTTCTCTACTTCTATCTTCTCTTAGTACAATATATACCTATCTTTAAAAAAATTAAGCTTACATCATCCCAGTGAAGTCTTACTCCTATCAACTTCGTTTAATCATCCTAAACAATCTATTTGAGGCATTTGAGCTCCCCCTAGCTTATTGTACTCGTATGATGCTTGCATCCATTGTATATTAATTCTAGCGGATCCATAGATCAAATTTGTTACGAACTCTTAACCTACATAAAAGGTTAGTTTTGTGCAACATAATATATATAGGAGAAATATTATAGGGGTAGAATACACATATCGAGAAATGTGTGGATGTCTTAACGGTTGCAAATGTAAGGACTTTGACATTTACAAATGCTCCCCCTCGATGTAAGCTCCCCTTGTTTGGGGCACCAAGGAATCGAGTTGTTAAACTGAATATGTGCTACAAAAACGACCACGACTAGATAGTAGAAAAACTGCACGCCATATATAAATGATGAATGATAGTTATATATATATATATATATATATATATATATATATATATATATATAGCAAGAAACTAGCAGGGAACAAAACATGTATGTCTTAGGTATATGCATTCTAAACTATGATATTTTAAAAGAAAATTTAAAACCTATACACATGCCATTGTTTTAATAACAACAACCTAACCCCAAGATAAAAAGAATTATGACGTATACATACTTAAGGACACGGACAAATTGTTTAGAAACCATAGATAAGATTTGACTGACACATGCATAATGACTAAGACTTAATCGAGACCAACGACCTTTTGGTATTATACCACTTAGTAATAAAACACGCCAGTAACAAAATTTTGTCCACACATTGATTTGAGTACACTATTATTAATGAGAATAACTTCTCCAGATTGTCATTTGGAAAATAGTATTAACGTATTTTGAACGACATGTTCCTTATGATATCATTGTCTAACCAAGATAATGATTTAGATTCGGATAGGCTTTTGTGAAGGGTTTTATTGAGAGATTCCTAATCAAGGTTTCTTTGTTAAGCATTATGTATGCTTTTCATGATTGGGGTGTTTAAGGATAAACATTATCGTAAGACTTTAGGTCGAACTAAATGTTGACGATGAGGATGATTTGCTAAGGAAAAATACTCTATATATAACATTTAAAACTAGACGAATGTTACCTAATATCTTGGCGAGAGATGCCAACATATATACTCAAGAGAAAATGAAATAAAGTAAGATGAATATGAAAATGATACGCTCTTGGATGTGAATGCAAATGATTTTATAACGTAGAAAAACAAAGAAGGATGAGCGTAGATTGAGAGGGAGGTGTTGAGTAAAGGTTGACAAAGACGGTTTAGATTAATATATCATGAAGAGTGAAGGTGTTGACTAAGGTTAACAAAAATGTGATGACTTGATAACACTTGAAGCTTGAATATCTTCTTTGTGTTCTTCACTTACTAGTAAGTAGATATTGTTGAAAGGTTATAAGGTAGGTGTAGGATGTTTTTAAGGAGATAATGTCATTGGTTTAGACGTGAAAGGCTTTGTTATGTAATGATGGACTATGAGTATACCGGTTGTAAGGATTGTGTTTGAGAATGAGACGCATTTCATTTTAAAATTCACTTGACTTTTGACAACATAAGCAAAAATGCTTATGAGTGAATGGATATGATAAAGGCTTGTTGATCCATAGAGACGCATCAAGATGGGAATAGTTTTATGCATTATGAAAGATGGTTTAACATCCATGGGTTATAGTGGTGGTAAGTTACTATTAGATTGTAGGGAATGGTTACATGGTTGAATCTTCTTATGAAGATGACTTGGTGGATGACTCGAGATTGGTAGTAGTAAGGATGACTCGGTTTTTCATTTCACTTTGGTGGTTTGAGGATGTACTAAAACTAGTGATCACTAACAAGAGTGAAGAATAGTTATGAGGTTTGAGTGTATAGTAGAAGTGTATCTTATGGTTTTTGTGTATGATCGACATACGGGTTAAGAGGCTTGAATTAATTTTAGTTTAGTGCCTGGGGTGTACTTGAGTTGAAAAGGAAGTGAGTGTTCTTGTAAATTGGTTTCTAGTGAATAAGAATCACATATGAGTTCTTGAGTGTATGATGTGGAGGTCGTAAGGGACTTCTACATGAAGTTTTACAATCCCCTAGGCAGTGTAGCTAATCGATGCAGTGTAGTATAGGCAAGACTCGGGGGTTGTTATCGTTCTCTAGGAGAATATGTTGGGAAGGCTTGATCACGGTCTAACAGAATTCTAAAGGTTGAGAGAAGATTAGTTTTATGTTTTTATATTTTATGAAAGCAGATAAATCTATGGTTTGAGAGGTTGGTTTGTTTAACTAATAACTAAAATAATTAATATCTATTCTATTGGTGATAACTTTATGATAAGCAAGTGTATTTACCTAATCATGCACTACTCCTCATATTGCTTCTCCTAGATCCGTTGCTTTGTCACACTTGTGATGATCTGTGTAAGTATTTCCTAGGTCATGAACGGATTACATGAACCCGTCGTCTATTTAATATTCCGTTAGGGCAACGCACAAGTAAGGTAGTATGAAGACTATTACAAGGCCCCTGAGAGTATATTAAATGCATGTGAAATAACTTAAGAGGGATCAACCATATAGTGGGTAAGGTAGTATGAAGATTGTTACCGATGGTATCCTTTCTCCACTACTCGCGTTTCCCTAGACATATCAACAGTGATACAGACAAAAGCTGGTTTTCTAAAGCCTAACGCGCACATCCATCAACAAGAAGCAACATCAAAAGGATCTACAATCTAAGTTTCATGCAATCATAGATAAATACAAAGGAGGGTTTAGCCTCGCATGTTATAAATAAAGCAAGAAGATAAATTAATCAAACAACACATACACATATTGAATGATTAAAGATAAATAACCTTACTTGATTAAAACATGGATTCAAGGTAGTATAATAGGGTTTTGAGGCCCTAAAACGACCTATGAAGCTCCTAAAACGACTAGGGTTCGTCTCCATAGGGTTATACAAGATTATCCCAAAGTTACACACTAAAACCCTAAAAATGGATTTATATTTATAGAGATGTCGACGCGACAGCTCGCTTTGTGATACTGACATCGTCGCCACGTTAACGATTCTAGATCCTCTTTAAGTCGGCCAAGTCCTGACGCCGTCGCCAAAATCCTGACGCCGTCACTAGATATATCACGACGGCGTCGCTTTATGCTTACGACGCCGTCTCCAGCCACTATTTGTAAAAGTCTTCAAGAGATTTGGTGTATGTCCGTAATCTTGTCCGTTTCTTCTCCAAATGAGGCCAAGTCACGTGTATTTCCTCCAAAATCCATCCAAGTGCTAAAAACCTGAAAACAAATGATTAAGCATGTAATCTGGGCATATTTGCATTATTTAGGGGGTTAAATGACCCCTAAAATGGACACCCACCCTTCATCAAATAACTCTTACATTGGGATTTGCTTGTCCACAAGCAAATGGCTTTTTTTCTACCTAGACATAAGTCAATTATTTAGGGTCAACCTACTCTTTAAAAGTATTTTACAACACAACCTTCTAGACCTCGTAATTAAAAGCATAGAAAGTATATACTAGCACCTCACATAAGTGTTTGGGATTCTCTCTTTCTCTCGGGTGTATAATAAATTATAACATAATAGGGAAACGGAAAATCAACACTCATTACCTGTCATAGCATATAAATTACCATAGGCTTGGTAAAGGATCAAACCTCCATTGCTAGGTGCAATGCGGTTATATTCTTCATTACTATCCAAGAGGTCTTTTAAAGGTGTGGGGTGTAGGTGTAAGATAACATTAATGGAAACGGAAACAGATGGGATACATTTGGGTGGTAACTTTGGGTGAATTTACGGTCAAAAGTCAAGTCAAACTCGAAAAGTAAAAGGGTAACATAGTTATTTAAGGTTTCGAAAATTGACGGTTGTCACAATCTCTTTCTTTTTCTTTTCTTGTCTCTAATATGAACATAGACATAAGCAAATGGCAGCTCGTATGTTTTTTTACCTTTTTATATTTTTTTCGATTCTTTTCTTTTTTTTCTCATTTTTTCATACACTTTTTCCCTACCATTGCTTAAACATATAATACATCATGGGGGTTTATAGATACACCCCTACACTTGAACTTTTACATACTTGATTATTTATAATCTAACTAATGACCCAATTTGAGGTGGATCAAAATAACATGGAGCTTATTGAGTTCTATTGGGGGTAATAAATTACTTCTTTACAATTTCTTCATAAGATGAATACTACCATGAATCCCAATTGTTCCAAAACAGTATTTACAAAGATAAGGACTTAGCAACCGTGTACTCAAATAATTAACTTAGGTTAAAAGAATAATGTACTAAAGGTGAGTACATACAAGGTAGGCTAAGGCGATTTGGGTGTAACGATTGGTTTATGGGTGACACTGCTCTTCATTAATAGTCTGGCTTAACCAGAAAATTACAAGAACCGTGAAAAAGGATAGGCTCGGAGGGTTGTACTAGGGGTATCCTGTACTAAAAATGAGTGTATGGCAAGGGTGTGGGATAGTTATATGATCGGTGTGACCATCATAACAACTACAGGTTTAAAACATGGGTTAATCCTAGTGCCTCTTATCTAGCAAATCCTAATACTTACTATGCGGTATTGGGATGCATCACAAAAACAAGTTCTAGAATTTAGTATACTACCGGTACGCTCATATAGTTTAATACCAACACTAATGCTCCAGAAAAGGCAACAAAGACCATACGTACACATCCGTGACGACAGAATAGACACATATGACTGCATTCGAACCTTAAGTCGAGAAAGCTAAAGGTACAAATTATCTTGGGTATCAATAATAGATACCTGAATTCCTAAAGATCTAAAGGCGAACCTCACATTTATAGGGTGGAATTTTGAGGGTTTTTTGTGCTAGTCATACACATTCCTATCCATGAGACGCTATTAGTACTTGGTTTTCGTCGGTATGTGTCATAAAAAATTTAAATTTTGGTCAAAATTACCTTTTTATGCTATGTTTCGATATATTACCTATCATTTTAAGAACAAAGCAAATAGAAAATAAAGGAATAGTTTCTAAGGCTTATTTCCCCATACACTTAAGTTGAACATTGTCCCTAATGTTCTATAGAAGTACCCGTATAAAAGAATAAAGGGGAAAGAAAACAAGTAAAAGAAACTAGTACTCTCCTGGTTTGCTCAATAATGGAGAAGAAACATGAGATAACTGGTTAAATCGTCCTCCAAGAATCATCCAATGAAACTTCCTAAGAACTTCCAAGCTTCTTCTCATCAAATATAACCTGTAATCAAAGACAAAGACAACTACACCAAGCGTAAAATCCACGGGTGAATAATAAATACAACCTCATTAACTAAGTTTATATTCTACGAAAGCAATAAAGATATGATGAATGTGTTAACATGATCGTGGTTTTCTGCAGTTTTTTAGAAAAAAAAAAATACAAATTCCGGAAATTATACAAGATTAATTTCTCAAAAATTAATTAAAAATTGAATTTTCCTATAGCATGCGTGACGACACTGTCAGGATTAATCCTGACGCCGTCTCCAGGGTCTGTAAAGAATTTTTTTTCTTTCTTCAAAAATTCCTGCACGCAAGTTCCCATTAGTTATTTTCTGCAAAATTTACTGCAAAAACCATAAAAATAGTTAACACAATCATATGACTCAAAACAAACACACAAGACACACAAGACACACGACATTCCTAAATGCATTAAATAAAAATATTAGGTTGTCTCCCAAAAAGTGCTTGTTTTTGTTCGAGTCACAAGCCTGACTCTATGCTTATTTGACGCGTAAAAGGTAGGTCTCCCCAACACTTAAGATCAAGTGTGGGTGATAGTAACGATACACATCATTTCGATGGAGGTATGCCACTCAACAACAGCTTACGAGAATTCGTTAATCTACAAGGAGAAACAAAGAAAACTAACATTCCAAAGATAAAGAACCGAATCTTCAATGTTGGTGATCAAGTTTTGCTTTTCAACTCCCGATTAAAGATTTTCTCCGGAAAGCTCAAGTCCCGATGGTCCCTGACCTTTTCACAATGGTGCTTTATTCTTTCCGGGTTTCATGAGAAAATTTCCCTTGCACGCAATTTTTTATTAGTTTTAAATCTGAAGAAAGCACTTGTATAAAATAAACCTTAAAGAAATTAATTCTTACAGTATCTAAATATGACTCCAAAACTGAACGCGAATAATTGAATCTCTAAAAAACTAATTTTATTATTGAAATGTTTTTTTGAATTTGGGTTTTTGTCCTTAAAACGGAATATATTCCCCTACAAACACTATTACTATTTGTATTGCAAAATACAGCAAAATACATTTGATTGCAAATAAGACGAAGTTATAAACAAACAAAGCATGATTACAAAATTCATTCAAACATAATAAAACAGACAGTAAAGAATTAAAACACACGACACTCCTAAGTGCAGGAAAAATAAACATTGGATTGCCTCCCAAGAAGCGCTTTTTTTATTTATGAGTCTTGTAGTTAGACTCGAAGTTACACGTCCTTACGTGACGTCTCATTCATCATCCATTCCATCTTTTAATTTGACAGGAGCAGGTCGCTCATTTTTGAAGTTTTTGTTCCTCCACAGATCAAACTCCATTTCTTTCTCCTGGTGAGGTTTTATCTTTTCCTCCCATTCCAAGACTGGTCTATTTACAGTCATAGTGGGGGCTATAGGTTATATATCGTTCTTAATTCTTTTCTCGTCCTTACAAAGGGATTCAGGTATCCTATGGAAGCTTATCTTACTCTTTCCAGATCTTAGAGTTATGGTGCCTTTATCAAACTTAATCACGACCTTAGCCGTTGTCAGGAATGGTGTTTCTAAGATGAAAGGCCTTTTCTCGTTTTCCTTAATGTCTAAGATTATGAAGTCTACGGGGTACACATGCTCAGCAACCTCTACTAATACGTCCTTTGATATTCCCAAAGGGTATATATACGAGTGGCTAGCTAGGAAGAGTCTAATGTCCATCTCAAGAGGCCTTTCATCGGTTAGTTTCATATAGGTAGAGAGGGGCATGACGTTCACGTCGGATCCTTGGTCAACTAGGGCGTTTATAGGTTTCAAGCCTCCTATGTTACAGGGTATTTCAAAGTTTCCTCCGGTGTACTCCTTCCTTGTTATCTTTTTTCTAAGGATTGCTTCATAAACAGGCCCCCTAGGTAATAAATTGTAAGTCCTTCCTTTTATTTTTCCAAATCGGGTTCCTGATAGGGAGTCATTGAACCTATGATTATCAACAAGCCCCTCTATTAGTTTCTCATTGATCCTATGCTTCAGGTAATACTCTACGGGCTAAGAGATGGGTGCTTCTACTACTTCTTCTTTCTCAGCTTTCTTGATTGACTTGTTTTTGGTCTTATTTTTAGCTTCATGCTTAGTCTCAGCTTCCTTTACTGACACCTCCATTTCTGTTCCGGTAGTTTTTTTAATGTCGTCACCGATTACTACGTCATTATCATCGTTCTTCTCCTCCTCCCCTCTAGTAAGAGAGATTGAATTTACGTTTTTGGTGACGGGGGATTTGGCCTCTTCTCTGATTAATACTTTTTCAGGAGCCCTGCTGGTTGTGAATTCTTTAAGAAGCCCGAACATTTCTGCCATCCTATCACTTATCTCCTCTCGCTGTTTGAAAATGGTGTTCTCAAATCTTTCCATCCTTTCGGTATGAGTTGCCATGTAGTCTCGTACTCGATCTTCGAAAGTAGTTCCTAATGCCTGGGGCTGAGGGATTGGTCTGGTACGTTCGTGAAAAATGAAAGGGCTCTGCTTTGGTGGTTCATTCTGGTTTCGCGGGCAAGGGTTTGAGTAGACTGCTTCGGCATAAGCTTGAGGGACGTGTGTTGAGCTCGGTCTGGGTGTCGGTCGCGATCCCTTTAGTAAGAAGTTAATCTGGTCTTCGAGCTCAAGCAGTCTTCAGTCAGGTATTTTTGAGGTGGGTTGAGATGCAGAAATAGCTTTGACCGGTTTGACGAATTCTCTTGTGTCATTCCAGCCCTCATGGTCGTAGAGGGCGAGGTTCTCAATGATTTCCTAGGATTCGTCGGGGTTCTTGTTGCGGATTTTTCCGCTAGCAGTGCGGTCAATCTCGCACTTAAAAAGAAACGAGACATGATCATAAAAAATCAGGATTTGAAGCCAACGATCGATGCCATGATGAGGGACTTTTTGTAGTAAGTCCTTGAAACGAGTCCATGCTTCTGATAGAGATTCTCCTCGATGTTGTTGGAACATCAGGATATCGTTGCGAAGTTTTGCGGTCCTTCCTGGTGGAAAGAATTAAGCAAGGAAACGAGTAGTAAGATCCTTCCATGTGGTGATGGATCCTGCTGGAAGCCGTTCAAGCCAGTTGCTAGCTTGATCGCGAAGGGAAAATTGAAATAAACGCAGGCACGTTCTTTCTTTGTTTTCACTGTCAAGGTTAAGTGAGTCCACAAGTTTTAACAAATCCTTGAGGTTTTGGTTTGGATCCTCAGACCAAAGTCCATGGAATGAGCATCCGTTTTGCACCAATCGGATGGTGTCGGATCGAAGAGGTACCCCATTGCTCCTTACGAGGAGCTCAATAGTATTCCTGTAGCCCTCGTGGCTAGGTTTGGAGTAATTTCCAAGGGTATGGATAGGATTCCCGTCTCTTATAGTGGTTGACAAGAATGGATTACGAAACAAATAACATAAAGAAAAGATAGACTATAAGAAAGCTAATATACGGAATTAAATTCTCACTTAAAAGGATTCAAGCGAGTAGAACTAAGTTAAACTATGATCAAAACCTAACTAGTCCCCGACAGTGGAGCCAAAAACTTGATGTGAAGGTCGTAAGGGACTTCTACACGAAGTGTTACAATCCCCTAGGTAGTGTACCTAATCATTGCAGTATAGTATAGGCAAGACTCGAGGGTTATTATCGTTCTCTAGGGGAATAGGTTGGGAAGGCTTGATCACGGTCTAACAGAATTCTAAAGAGTGGAAACCGTAAAGGGGGTGAATATGTTTCCATTATAAAAACTTTAAGATCAAGGATTAAAGAGATACATAACTTTAACAAACAAGATATACATAACCATTCACACAATCATGAGCACAATACAAGTATAAAAGTAAAGCAATAAATGTAAATAAATAAGTAAAGCGAAGGGTAAAAGAAAATGCAAACTGACACGGTGATTTATAATGGTTCGGTCATGAAGCTCCTCTTCGCCCTACTCCACTCCTCGAGTATCCAACTCGAGAGTTACTTCACTAATCAACAAGCTCCCTTTCGGGGGAGAAAACCTTATACCAATGCTTACATGGTTTTCCGACACTAAGCTAGATGTCGAGTTCGTCTTCGGGTACAACCAAACCCGTTATGTTTTATGGCCCAACATAACAAACCTTGTGTTTTATGGCCTAAACACATAAACCACGTCGCTTACATTATTTTCCGACACTAAGCTAGATGTCGAGTTTTAATCTTAGCTAGAACCAATCTACCATTACACTAATGTATTTTAAGGCTCAAAATACTAACCAAGCCATAATCAACCCTTTCGAATGTACACATCATTCGGATCTACACACTACTAAAGATTGGAAGACATGGACTCGATCTATATGTAATAAATGGACGAACTAGACTACATAACTTCGGATCTTGAAGATGACCGAAGTTCTTCTCTTGCACTTGAGGAAAGGAGGAAAGGATAGAAGATTTGATCACATTTAAACAAGATTAACCAAGTTGAATGATCAAAGATTTAGAGAGGTTGAGTGAGATCTAGAGAGAGAAAGAACTGAAAGAAAATCATGCAAAAGAGTTGTGAAAATAGTTGGAAGTGAGCCACTATTTATAGAGGCTGAAAAACTGTCTGTCAGGATACGGCGGTCCTAGATATATTAGGGGGCTGCCGGATATTTAAGTGGGCCGTCAACCTATTTAAGGGATTGCCCCGACATACACTCCTGTTTTTGTCTTTTTGTGGTAACAAACTTGTCTAGTGAAAGTTAAACAAGTTTTGAAGGAAAAAGTACCAGATTTTAAGTTTTCAAATAATTGCCACATAAAACATTTCTTTATAATTCAAAAATAATTTTTATAATTAATTTTTGAAAAAATTATTTTGTTACATTTATAAAAATTTAAAGTTTAAGACAAAAATTTATTTCTTTGATCATCCTATAAGTTTAATGCTTGTTTGTACATACCTTATGTGATTTACGTCGGGTGTAAACCAATGTCCATAAATGATAAAATAAAATTTTGAAAAAAAAGAATTATATTTTTTTTGACTTTTTAATAATTTATTATGATTTAAAAACTGTTTTAAATAAGAAAAATTATTAAAATACTAAAATGAAAGAGAGAAATATATTGTAAAAAATGCTGGGAAAATACTTTTAAGTAATGCTGGTTTTTCTAAGTAAAATAATAATAATTTGACGTTACAGCTTTATTTGAAAAAAAGCTGGTAATAAGCAGAAAAAGTGCTTTATGGGCAAAAAGTCTTAAATGCATATAATGAATATATGTTGCACCACATAACCCAGATGGCCCTATCTGGTGTTGTGGTTAGTGTGTGTGTGGTGTGGGACGACTATGTGTTAAAGGGGAGGTCCAGGGTTCGAGTCCTTGGCCTCCCTTTTTGATAAAAACTTTTTTATAGTTTTCTTTTTAAAACTTGTAAATTATGCAAAGAATAAGCAACTTAAAAAAAAACTTTTTTATAACTCAAAAATAAGCACAGAATAAGCTAAAAGAAAACTGGCAGATTTAACTTTTTTCACTAAGTCCTATATAAGCTAAACTGGTGGCTACTTTAAGCAAAAATAAGCAAATGAAAAAGAAGGATAAGCAAAAACAGATGGTCTACTATACCTAATAAGCTAGTCTAAGCAAAATAAGCAACTAAATTAAGCAGAAAAGCTAGAAAAGCCAATAAGCAAAAAGGGCAAAAGTTAACAAGCACACAGCCTAAGGGGTACTTTTTGGGCTAATTTTAAGCCCCTAAAGGGATCCTTAAGGCCTAGTGGGGGTATATGTGCTTAAAGCCTAGCTTATGGGCTATCAGAATAAGCAAAGACAAAATAGTTTGAAACAAAGTTAAGCCATAAAAAAGCTAACTGAAAACTGCCTTTTACACAGATGTGCTGATTTTTTTTTGGTTTTCTGAAAAGACAAAGCTCAAGTGAAGGCTTAAAAATAAGTTGGAAAATAAACTCCAAATTGAAAAATAAGTTAAAACAGATGGAGACTAACCTCCATTGAGCTTATGCTCAAAATTTAAAATCCTAAAAACACTTCTAACTGACTTAAATTTGAAACTGGAAATGGGCTAAAAAAATATAACTTAACAAAATTTTGACAGAGACAAAGTAACTAACAAGACTTTTAACTAATGTATTTTGACACTCAAAAGGACTCGAAAACAAGACTTAAAAGCAGGTTTTGAGGGCCTAATCAAATAAGCTGTTTTAAAAAGTGCTGTCACAAGAGATTTTGACAGACTTTAGAAAAGACTTAAAAATAAAATCTCTTAAACTTAATACCTTTTTTAAAAACTGTTCAAAAGGACTTAAATCAAGCTTGGTAAAGTAGGCAAAATGACCCAAAGGGTTTTTCAACCAATTTTGACCCACTTTGGGTCTTGACCCAAACACCCCTTTAAATTTGAAAAGACAGTTTTTAGACTGATTTAAATTGGTTTAAGCTGAGTTTAGTGAAAACAGAATATCAACAAATAAAAATAAGCAACAAGGAGTAATAACAATACAAGAATAAGCACTGAAATAAGCAAAAGAAAAATAAGCAGATTCAAAGGCAATAATAGACAGATTTAACATAAAACTTAAACAAAGGACAAAATAAGCAAATAACAAACATCAACAAGCATAAACAACTTAAATAAGCAAGATAAGCAGGTAATAAGCACTTGAACAGTAAAAAGCAAAAAATGAAAAATAAGAAACTTACACAACCCTTGCTCAAAACAAGGTGAATAAAATGATCTACAAGCTTTAGCTTGTCAAAGACAAGCTAGTGTGGTCTTAAAAGCTATTCCCTTGCTAGCTTTTCTTCCAAATTCAGCTGAGGTACTTTGAGAGTGGAATTTTTTTTGTGATTTTTGGTTTTTTAGACAGTATTGAAAACAAATGTTTGTATAAGCTTTTAATGACTCAAAAGCTTACACAAGAGCTTAAAAACAACATTTATTATTGAAAAGTTATGTAAATGACAATACATTAAATTAGTAACACACCTTAATTTCATTAACTTCAAAAAATATACATATTTAAATGATAAGTATTTTAAATGAAGTATTAAAATGGTTACATATTTGTTATTTCAAATATTTCGTTAAAACAAATTCGACAAATACTAATGAACCACAATAGACCTATATTTATACTTAAGGAGCTCTATGTCTTGGTCCTAATTCTTGTGCCTGTATACTGAGTGGAGAGCTTGCAACTGATGTTTGTTGTATGAGATATGTCCCAAATCAATCTTAGCCTCTTAGCCCATACAAATTTCTTTAAGCCCAGAGTTCAATTGATTCATAACCCTTGATTGCGTTGTTTTTGTTTTTTCTATTAGCCAAATGGCTTTTCTGGATTGCCAAGGTGGAAATGTCCAATGTGATGTGGGGTTAAGGGGGGTGCAGTAATGGTTTTGTTGGTAGGTAGTTGCATGGAGAAGGAAAGTATAGTTGTGAACAGTTGTGGTTTTTGAGCTTGGCGGTGGAAAAGATGTTAGAGGGAGAGACAGGGTAATAGTTTGGGTGTCCGTCAACTTATAGTCCCTTATTGTATATTGTTGTTTTTACATGAATAAGTCCATTGTGGTGTTATAAGATTTTGTGATTTGGTTTAATAATTGTCTTCAAGGTTTATGTGGTTGCTCGGTTAGTCCTTGTGGACTAACGAAAGTTAAAGGACAAGGGTAATATGGCTACAGATGTTTAGCTTTCAGGTAATGGTGCCAAGATTTGGTTTTGGGCGGTTGTAATAGAATGGAAAACGGCATTCTTTTTGGTCTTTAAATAGTAATGTTTAAATGGGTTGTGCCCGGCCCATTCAGATGGGTAAGGGTGGACCCATTTAATTTTTATTCTGCTTCGGATTTGACTTTCTTGACATTCGTCTTTGACGGGGTGACCCTTGTCATTTGTCTTTTTGGACTTTGACTTTGGCCTTTATCACGCTCTTCCATTCCGTTCTCGGTTTTGTCCGTTTTTGCTTGATTTTTTGTCCTTTTCTCGGATATCCGTTTCCTGCACAATATAAGTGAAAACATACAAATACAATGTATTTTTGGTACGTTTTTAGTCATTTAAGTCTAGTTTTAATAGAAAATGGTATGTGTAATTAAGCACATACCATGACCCATTTAATATTTCTTCGGTTTCAAATATGACTTTGACCTTTGACTTTGACGGGGTTGACCTTGACTTTGACTTTTTGGACTTTGACTTTGATTTGACTTTGTCTTTATCACGCTCTTCCATTTTGTGTTTGGTTTTATCCGTTTTTGCTTGATTTTTCGTCTTTTTCTCGGATATCCATTTCCTACACAATATAAGTAAAAACATACAAATACAATGTATTTTTGGTACATTTTTAGTCATTTAAGTCCGGTTTTAATGGAAAATGGTATGTGTAATTAAGCACATACCAAAATCCCCCATACTAAACTATTGCAGTGTCCTCACGCAATGCTATAAGTAAACACTTAAGAAAACTGAGACCCTCAATCCCCCTCGACTAATAACCTCGAAAAGTAGCAAAGTGTTCGTCAAGGGGAATTAAAGAATCAAGAGTTTAGAAAAGCCCTGTTTTTACCATTTTTAAATGTATTCACTTATTCCTACACATATTTTTGTTCTTTTCATTTTTCTTATTTTTTTGTACTTTTCATATTAAGCAACTAACTAGAACGTTTGACTTTCGTTATTTTTATAACTTTAGGGATCATAGAACAAGATCGCATTTCAATCCATAAATGACCCTATATAGTAAGTTTTGAAAAGCCCCGTTTTCACCATTTTTAAATGTATACACTTATTTCTACACATATTTTTGTATTTTTCATTTTTCTCATTTTTTTTGTACTTTTCCTTTTAAGCAACTAACTAACTTATTTGACTTTCGTTTTTTTATAACTTTTAGGGATCATTGAACAAGATGCATTTCGATCCGAGAATGCCCCAAAAAGGATAAATTCATCGTCCCCGACTTTTCACTTGCTCTAAACCAAGCTTAAAACGAAATCACTGCTAATTATGAGTTAAGATGCTAACACTACTCATATTTGCAACTTGTGAACTTTTCACTCCCGACAATTATTATATCTTAGGTGTATGTGCTATTTTGAATTTCAACCATGGATCAACGTTTTGCAAAATTCTATGTTTCATGTTCCACCCGAGAATAATGAGTTTGAAGGCGAGATCATCCCATGTAGCGACTTTCGTCTCGGCACATCCCAACCTTGCGGTTAAGTGACCAGGCTTTTGACACCCCACAGAGACTAGTATCGGGACTCACGGACCTTAGGTTTCAAAAACTCTCAGGTTTCTCGTATACACATAGCTTATCAAATAGAATAGCCAAAGTTCAAAAGCATATTTGAATTTAACAAAAAGAAATCTATTTATTAATTCACACTTAATATTAAACATAACATTGATGCATTTGTAACCCTTGACCTTTTAGAAGGCTGCAACATCGGTTGTGAGCCGGCAAGATGCATCAAACTTTTATCAGCCCACAGTTTATATTATAGAGAAAATTTCGTTTAAGCAAATTTAAGTATAAATTTGAACTAAAATTATTGATATAGACTATACTTCAAAAATTATTGATTTAAGTTTAATTTTTAAAAATAACACGTATTATTAGTCCGGTTAGAAGCTTATGGGAGAAAAAGCCACAAATTACACACATGAGCTCTTAAGATTTCCAAATAATCCTTGTTTAGCATCTAACTCATAATTAACTTTATCATTTTTCGTTCTTCGCAATCCGCGAACGCTTAGTTTAAAAGTTAAGGAACAAGCTAGAGCTCAACACGCTCGATCGAGTCAAAATTTACTCCTATTCTACCCAGCAGGAAAGTCAAAATTATGACAAAACACTTATTTTATTTTTAAATTTTTTCATATTTTTTTTATTTTATTTTTTTTCAAAATTTTTGGTGGTAAAAACGGGATTACATGAAAACAACGACTACATGCACAATCAAATCGAAGATCCTCCCCATATTAAGACTAAATATTGTCTTCAATGTTTTACGAAGGGTCTCTACGTAAATCCTAAGCCGTTTATTAAGTATGCTTAAAGATAAACGTTAGTTGATTAGATTAGGATATTGGATTCCCAAAATGAAGCTGAGGATGTGAAGCTCTTGTGATCGTAGGACAAAAACTGCGAGTACGAGAGGCTTCAAAAATCTGGGACATCCTGGACAATACAACACAAAACACCAAACACGGAAAAGGAAAAAGCGAGCCTCCTCACACAACAAAAAACACTTATTCATTACTACATAACTAACACTACTACTACGATGATAATACTAGGATAAGCATGGGTTGCCACCCACGAAGCGCTTGTTTTAGGTCACTTAGCTTGACCAAATCCCCCATACTTGAGTTTTCAAGGGGGATAGAAGTGGAGACACGGAACATCCAAGACTCGAATGTCCTCTTGGTAAGAGCAAGGAAAAATCTACATCGGGCTTTCAAGAATTTTGGTGACTTTGAAAGCTTTAGTGCCCTGATGAGATAGTTCCGGGAGAAGAGAGGTATGAACTCTTTTAGAAGTGAGAATCCCGGGGTTGAAAACTTTTTCCTCATTTTCGGACGAAAACGAGAGTAAAGCTCCGAGCCCGAGAACTTCTTTGTGGAAAGGAAGTTCATAAAGAGGAGGATTAAAATCCTCAAGAATTAAAGAAGCATTAGTGGCCTTCTTTACATTCTTTTCCGGTGTTGCAAGATTGGTGACTTCAAAGAGGTTTTCATGAATGAGTATACCCGGATTAAATACCTTGTCCTCGTTGTTGGTCGAAGACAAAGCATCAACCTCGGAAAAATCCTCATAGAAAACCGAGTCACACTCGGGAAAAGGAAGGAAATCACTTGATCCAGGAAGATCAAGTTCATCAATCAAGATTTTAGAATCTTTGATTTTCTCTTCCTTGAAGTCAAATGGATCATCATAAGTATCATCATTAACGGTCTCATGATCAAAAAGATTATCATCATAATCATCCCATAATGGTGGGGATGAGTAATCAAGAGCATGTTCATCGGTGAACATCTCAGAAATGGTATCATCAAGATTGTCATCAAGAGAATTTTCATCAACCGAATCTTCGAGAATAGAATCCATATCCTTGATAGGATCATGGTTAAGCAAATACTCTAATTCTAGAAGATCGGATTCGGCATCAAAGGGAAGATCATCATTTCCTGGTGGAAATGTGATATGAGCGAGTTCATCGGCGAACTCCTCAAGAAAATAGTCGCTAGTCTCAGAAATGTGGAGACTAGGTGAAGAAGAGGTGGTACTGCCACTTAAAGAATTATGAAAAGGAGGGAGAAGAGATGAAGGATTACTATTTCCTGGTGGAAATGAATCACTTGCGAGATAAGCTTTGAATTCTTCCCAAATTAACTCACTTTCTTCGAGGGAGATAAGTGTGGGGGAAGAAGAAGAAGACTTGGTCTCGGGTTCCGAAATCGGAGTGGGATTGCCACTCGATTGATTATCATGATACGGAGGGAGATCTTTGGTTTTATCAAGATTTAGCAAGTTCTCAATAATGTCTTCCTCCGGATCAAAGATATCATCATTAACTTCCGGTGAAGTTAAATTGGTATGAGAAGAGACAAGAGAAGTGGGATTGCCACTTGGATGATTTGTTGCAAACAAATCTTCACGAATTTCCTCATGTGAAACATTGTAGACATCAATCATGTTGATTGATTCTTGATGAGGTTCGTTTGAATAGCTTGAAGTGTCATTTCTCATGTTCAAGATTAGTCTTTCATTACCGTCACGGAGAATCATTTCTTCTCCATGAACGTCAATCAAAGCACGAGCGGTCCGTAAGAATGGTCTACCCAAGATGAGGGGGACACGAGGATCACTTTCATAATCAACAATGACAAAATCAGCGGGAAATGTGAACTTTCCAACCGAAATAAAGACATCTCTTGCAATTCCTTTAGGAGTGCAAATATCATGGTTAGCTAGTTCAAGAGTCATTTGGGTGGAAATAAGCTCGGGTAATCCTAACTTTTTCCACATCGAGAGTGGCATCAAGTTGATGCTAGCACCTATATCGGCTAGGGCCTTGCACTTGAGCTCACTAAAACCACACGGAATGAGAAATTTCCCAGGGTTACCTAGCTTTTTGGGAAGCTTCTTAAGGATAACCGCTGAGCAATTTTCATTGAGGGGTGTGTTTGCCAATTCAATAAGTTTCTCCTTATTGGAAAGGAGAGACTTAAGCATCTTTTGGTACTTAGGAATTAGAATCAAAGCATCGTCAAGAGAGATATTGATGTGAAGTTGTTTAAACATTTGCCAAAATTTGTGTATTTGGACTTCATCGTTTTCTTTTTGCTTTTCTTGATTCATTCTTAACGGATAAGGAATATGAAGATAACGAGGATCCCTTATATGAATCATAAAGTTTCTTTGAGAATGAGGTTTAGCTTTTTGGACTTGAGGAGGTGGGACCTTAATGGTAAACTCACCATGTTCCGGGTCCGTGAAAGTCTCCTCTACACGTTCATCCTCCTCCGGCTGGATTTATGAAGGAGGTGCATAGACAGTAGGTCCATCAAGACAATCCAACGTATATTGTGTGAACGGTATCAAGAAGTGTGGGGAGAACTTCAGAGTGGTGATGGATTTCAATTCACCCTTCGGGTTAGCAATGGTGTTGCTAGGGAGAGATCTTGAACTCCATACACATACACTAGAAACTTGAGACCCGAGGTAGACGGTGTTCATTTGGAAAAAAACTGCCAATCATGGATCTTAAGCTCGTTATGTATGATTTTGACAATGAAAGCTTGAAATTGAATTTTGCATTTCATTCCTTAACTCATTTTTCACATTATTAATTTGAGCTTGCATGGCTTTCATATTAACAACATTCATTTTCTTAAATTTTTCCAACTCATTTAAAGGAACACTTTGGTTTTGTTGAATTGGAGCTTGATAATTTTCATTTTGATTGAAATTGTTTCCTCGGTTATATCCATGAGGTTGGCTAAAACGGTTTTGATTATTTTGCCCGTTTGGTTGAACAAAACCTGGTGGTCTTGTTTGATTAACCACACCTAGAGGACGATAACCGGCATTACCCTGATTGTAGGTTACCCACGGCTGCTGCAACGTATCCTTGAATATTATCCCGATATTCTGGGAAAGTGTTGCCATCGGTGGCTAGACATTGATAATAAGGATGAGGACCACCGCAAGTAACACAAATCTCCTCAACGCTTTTCTACGGAGCTGGAGGTGTGTAGCTAGAACTTGTTTAAGAATAGCCTCATGTCGGTAGTCACACAATTCACAGCATCGTCTGCTGATTTACATGCAATGCGTAGCTTGGCTATATCAGAAGAAGAAGAATTACCATCACTTGATTTCACTTGAGAAACAATCAATTTGTTTCGTGAATTGCGGACCTTGGATTTGTTTTCGATAATCGTCAACACATCTTGAGTACTTCTTTCTAAAAGATTGCCACCGGCGGCAGAATTCAAGGAATCTTGGTCGGAAGGGTTCAAGGCATTGTAAAAAGTATCAAGTTGGTGCAATTCGGTGAAACCATGATGAGGACAAGCATGAAGGAGATCTTTGTATCGATCCCACGTCTCATGAAACGATTCGTCAAACTTCTGTTGGAAATTGGATATTTCATTACGAAGGTTTGTCGTTCTTGAGGGGGGAAGAATTCATTAATGAATTTGGACACGAGATCATCCCAAGTGGTGATAGAACGGGGGGGGTTCTTTTTCAAGCCATCGGCGGGCTGCCCCAGCAAGAGAGAAAGGAAAAAGCATAAGCTTAATCGCATGATTCGGCACATCCTTGTATTTGATTGTGGAAGTTATTTTGTTGAACCAACGAATGTGGTCATGAGGATTGTCTTTCTCAAGTCCGAAGAATTAGTTTGAAGTCATCATATTAATGAGACTGTGCTTAAGCTCGAAATGCTCAGCAAGAATTGGTGGAACCACGATTGCCTCCGCATAACCCTCGGTGGGTGCACGGAGCAATTCCGCCATAGTACGTTGATCGGTCATCGTAACTACGGGTGATTCTTCAAGAGCGAACGGTTCGACTCTTTGATTAGAACGCCTACGATATGACGGATTCGTGTTTGAAATTGGTTGGAATTCGAAGAGAATTGACCAACGAGATTAGAAGAAGAACGAGTGCGCATGCACTAAAAAGATTAAAAGAAAAATATTTTTGGTTTTTTTCAATAATTTCACAATTTATTTTAATAGACAAAACGAGATTGAATAACTAAAACCAATAATCGACAAGCTTCACGGTAGCACTTCAAAAGAAAAACGCACAAAGGAGCGGAGGAGTAGGAAAGCGCGAAGCTATTAAAAACCTTTCTCCTTTAGGGTCGTAGTTCCTCGGAACAACCCTCCTTATACCCCTCTTAGAGTTTGTTAAACTTCTAAAGGTGGGCCGTACGTCGCTAGTGACACAAAGGCAAGTTTTGAATCTTTTGTTCGGGAACTTATTATAATAATGCTCAAGATGCAAGCATTATATTGATGATGATTTTTATTTCTGGATTAAGGACAATTTTTTTATGTTTTTGATTTTTTTCTTGATTTTTTTATCTTATACGAATACTAATAAAAGAAAATAAAAAATATTTTTGGGTTTTTTATATTTTTATAAATAAAAGAAAATATTCACAAACGGGAATAATAACTTCACGAGGGAAGGGTCTTCAAAAACTAATCTTCAAACGAAACGATATCTATTAACACCTCCCTCGACACGGCAGCCAAAAATTAATTTCGTCCGAACACGTATATATAAATAGATACTATATATATATATATATATATATATATATATATATATATATATATAAAATATATATACTTTAAGGATTTTATCAATAGTATGTATTCCAAGAGGCTTATAAAAGATTCACTTTTATCCAAAGCACAATCCCTCAAAACCTACCCAGAATCGTAATCCCGTCGAGGTGCAAATTGAAAATCGAGAACGTTTGTGATCGCGTGAATTGAATGGATTAAGGATTTTTGGATTTGGTTTTTCTAATTCTACGATTAAAATGCAAAAACGATTAAAGAAAACCTAAAAACGAAAGCTAATAGTGATTTAAACTTAAAAACGAGAACCGGGACCTAAACCCGTTCTTTAAAAAACAAAATTTTAAAATTTAAACCCTACGGATGCAAATTTAATTTTCCTAAGTGCTAAATGATAAAAGAAATTTTTTTAAAAAAGATTTATATTTTTTTGACTTTTATTTTATTTTATTATGAATTTAAAAATGATTTAAAGAATTAAATGAAAAAACACACACTAAGCGCTAGCTGATAGTTTGAAAATTCTAAAAAAAAATATGGAAAATAGTTTAAGCTACGGGCTATCTAAGAAAATTAAAATGGGACACCCAGCTTAATTGAATAAGCCGGGAAAAAGAAAAAATAGCTTATGGGCTTATTGGGCTAATAAGCCTATATAACTTAAATTGTGCACACTCTAACCAGATAGCCCTACTGGAGCCGCTGGTTAGTGTGTGTTTGTGGTGTGTTGTGTGTAAAGGGAGGACACAGGGTCGAACCTTGTGGCCTCTCTTTTTGAAAAAGTTTTTTTTAAACTTATAAAAAATGAAAAAATAAGAAACTTTAAAAATGGACTTTTTAAGAAAACTAGAAAATAAGCTTAAATAAGCAAAAGAAATTAGCAGTTTCACCTTTTTACATTAAGGTTATAAAAATCTAACCGTTAAGCACTTAGAGGCAAAATAAGCTAAGGTAAATGAAAACTAAGCTAACACAGATAAGCTATGCTACCTAAATAAGCAAAATGAAGGAAAATAAGCCAGGATAAATAAGCAGAAAAGCCAGAATAAGCAAATAAGCAAATTGTACAAAACTGCATTCAAACAGCCTCAAAGGGATTCTTTGGGCTTAATTTTTAAGCACTAGATGGAACATTGTGGACAAGCCACTTGTACTAGCTTAAAGAACAGCTTGAGGACTTTCTAAAATAGCAAAGAAAATAAAGTTTAAAACAAAGATAAGCTATGAAAAAGAGCTTAAGAAAAGGCTGTTTGTATAGGGTATATAGTTTTTGGATTTTCTTAAAATGACAAAGTGCAATAAACAGGCCTCAAAATAAGAAGGAAAATAAGCTTCAAATTAGAAACAAAGTTGAAACAGATTTAGACTAACAAGAAAAGAGCTTATGCTCAAATTTCTAAGC
>BQNB010035600.1:0-50742 GCA_026074375.1 Tanacetum coccineum
CTTTTAATTTTGTATAAAGAATTTGATACCTTTGTTTATGTTTGTGGATGATTCCAGCTGAAATCAACACATGGCTCATAACATCATCGGCCGCAAAGAGAAAACCATACTTTTATATCAAATCAATTAAAACAGGTAGCAATAACATTTAACCTCGTGCCACAAAACCCCCAAAATCAAACCCTAAATCTTCACCTCATGTATGTGCTGTGCCGGTGTGTTCTTGAAGAGTCCAATGGCATGTAGAAGAGCCTGGTGGTATGTGTGTATGTGAGACTGGGTAAAAAATTTAACTACATGGACGATACATAGTTGGGCCGGGGAAATAAGCCCATTGGAAAAAAGGAAAGCCCGATGTCAAAACGATAGAGTCTTTGACGGCTAATGAGTATATTATACATATACTCATTTGAGATGTCTTTACACTGTTCATTTTAACCACTGTTGATGTCCCAATCCACTTAGTTTAATCCAGCCCAGAAATAATGTCCAGTCTATTTTTTCCCTTTATACTCCTCTCATTCGCCAAGCTTCTAGATAATTCTCAGTCACATCGCCTCTCTCTATTCTCACGCAATCTTAAAAACCATCACCCGCCCATGCTTTTGACGATCGTTTATAATAATTATAATGGGTTTCATTAGAAACATCATCTAGCTTCTAATACTTGCTCCAAAAAAGTTGTTGTAGTTAGTATATATATCGTTAGACAATTTAAGTATGTTGGGTTTGCCCGTTCAGTTGCTAGGTTTTGTTTATGTTATTCACTATTTAATCCCTTATAATCTTTATAGTTAATTGAATCTGATCAATACATTGTTCATCTTTCGTTGATTTTTACATTGTATCGGAGCTATGAAAAAAAGGGGGTTCGCTTGTTAGTTATGTGTAGCATCTCGGCATCAACATCATGTTTGGTTTAGCTCGGTTTCGCTTGGTTTCTGCATCCGACACTGCCCCTATCTGGTTCCGTTTGATTTTGCTCTGTATCCGTCTGCCGCTGTTTGATTCAGCTTTGTGTGTCCATTTGTCTGTATCTGTCTGCCTAAATCTGCTGCTGTGTCTGCATATGTTCGCTTGAATCTACTCTTCTAGCACCGAGTGTGCACTCTGGAACACTCCACTTTTCGTTTGCTTTTTAGTTGTAGTTTAGTTTTTGTTTGACAAACTCTCAATGTTTACCGTTGCAACATTGTGAGCTTGAGAACAAATGTTAGATAATAAAGGCACGCAAGCCCGTTGGCTTTGGCCCATCTAATTGCTAGATTTTGTTTAGGTTAATCACTATTTAATCTCATGTAATGTTTATGTTAATTGAATCTAAATAATATATTTTCGATTTCTACTTATATACGATCATTTTAGTTATTATATCAGAAGGTTATTGTTTTATTGAATCGAAATGATCTTTTTGGCATAACATGGGATTCATGTGAAATAACATTTTCGAAAGCACCAACTAATGCTTTTACTTTGTTCCTCCTTAGCTCCCTAAGTTCGTTTTCTGCCTCCTCTGTCACATTCTTGTATGCTGCGGTATCCTTCTTCCCATTAGTCACAACATGTCGGTTCTCGATCACCACTTTTGATGCTGGATCCTCTTCTTTTGGTACCTCTTCTGTTTCTAGTTCTTTTGGATTTCTTTCGTCGCTTTCTAGGTCCTTGTCTTTTGATCTGAGGTCGTCGTCTACTTCTTGTGTTGCTTGTTCATTTTGTGTTTCTTGATCAACTTCAGGATGAGGAAGTTGGTCACTAGCAACATAAATAGTATTGTCCGTTTCATGATCTTGTTGGTGGATCTCGTCATCATGACAATCTATATGTTCATTGTAGAAACATTCGTCAATTGTTTCATATTCTTGGGAACATGTATCGGATTCAGACATATTTTGATCTCCTCCGTTTTTGCCACCATACTCCATGTCATCGTGTAAAAGATCATTGTCCTCGTCGTCCAAATGTTTTTGGGTGGTTTTATTTTCTTCCTCATGAGTTAGGATGTTGTAATTATCTTTCTCATGAGTTACAATGTTGTGATCGTCTTTAGATAGTAATAGAGCATTAGACAACCTTGGCTTCTTTTCAACAACCACGGTCTTGCTTTCCGAATCCTTCACTTGTTGCCTCGTTTGCTTTACATTCTTCTCCATTATATCCAACGAGCTCTTTAACTTAACTAGAGGACGGGGAATTGTCTTCGTAGACATAACTTTAAAATGTGTTACAAGCTTGTCTAAGGATCCTCTTGAAGGTTTACTTTTGTTAGAGTAATATTGTTTCTTATTATTTTGAGCATACATGATTGAACACACCGTATGCTTTTCATAAATAGGTATTTTGCCAGATTCCGTAGAAGCCAAGGCCTTTTTCCGCTCTAGGGTTGAAGGAGGCTCCGGGCATCTCCATTGTTGCCCCGTATCAAGTTTTTGAGATAACGAAGGAGACCTATCTCTTTTCTCCTTCATGCTAGTAACCCTTCCTTTTTTCGACATTGGTAAAATAAAACCACCAACTATTAGAGAACCTGCATTCGTAACAATTCCCTTATTAAACAGATAAACAAGTATGAAACGAAAAACAAACACAACACCCGATATAAGGTACCAAAAAATGTAACGAGTATGCAGAGATATGTAATACCTTGTTAGAAGATCGTTGATGGTTGTTGTGACGTCGGAAGAAGGGACCGTAGAGGAGACAAGAAACTAAGAGTTTTCATGTCGTTTTATATATAGATGGATGTTAATGAAAATTGATGGTTTATTTGCAACGATGCCAATCAATTTATGTCCAATCAAACACCAATTTACTTTCAGTCGTTAAATTTTTTTCCTATAGAAATGGGATTTCTCGACCACTCCAATTGTTTTCCATTTAGTCATTTACATTGAGTTTTTACTAAGAAAAGAACGTTTGATAATCATTTGTTGCATATACGTAAATAGTGATAGTGATTAATGGGGATTATTTTGTGACAAAAACGCAAGAATAACAGTTAAATGATTGATGTATTTCGTTAGACATTATATCGAGTACATGATACGCGTATATATGTCGATACGTGAGAAGACCTTATCGTTTTTACTTCAATGTTTGCGAGTAAAGACTGAAACCAAATGTTGTTATGGAAAATACCAATAGACGCGTCATTTGCATTTCACTTCCGATTTTTAAAAGTATTTCACTTCCGGTTTTATCAACATGGAGCTTGAATAAAAGATAATGCTAAGAGTGATGGGTGTGCAACTAATATGCTCGCCGAATCCGACGTGGAGGTGTATTCGGCATCGCCGAATGCACGCTGTGACACCACAAGAGCCCGTCAAAAAAACCATCGCCGTGTACACGGCGAAGAAAACCAAAAAAAAAATCTTACCGTTTTATTCAAACGGTTATTTTTTAAAATTGTTAAAAAAAATAATTTATACCTTCTTTCACTATATATATATTATATTCGGATATCCCCTTAAAAACTCAAAATAACACACCATTTTCACATACATTCTTTTAAACTCTCTCAAATAACACCCCAATTTCACACACATTCTTCAAAACTCAAATAACCGCCGAATGGCTACCGAACCAAATGATGTGAGACGAAGTACCGTTAGGCGACTACGAGAAGAACTTGCAGCTGATGTCGCACTAGCGAACAATTTATTGGACGTGTTGACTCGGTATCTTGAGCAAATGCGTAGCCGTGGTCCTGAAATGTTGTGGGTAGAGTCGCTGCCAGCTGATCCCCTTATCAGCTACGGTTTGCATACTCTGCAAAGGACGACTGGAAACGATATGAGAAACTCCAGCAACTTGGTGGCGGCATGGAACAAATTACTTTGAACCATTGTTGAGAAAGAAGAACTCATTAGGGTTTATCGAGCAATGTAAAAGCTCGAATCATGTTTTAGGTTTTTTTATTTTGTATTGGTTTTAAAATTTTGTATGTTTTTTTGTTTTCGTAGTGTTCTTTGTAATATGAAATGAATTTAGTTTGTTTGAAAAAATTGAAAAGAAAATAAAATTGGGGGTAAGTAGAGCCGGTTAAGTTGCGTGTAGTTGTGAGTAGGGCTGAGCATGGCAGATCCAAAACCGACCCGGACCCAAAAACCGGACCGGCCCGACACAAACCGGACCGAACCGAGGGATAGTCGGTCCGGTCTCGGTCCATACTTTTTGTTAGAATCGGTCCTCGGTCTGGTCGGTCCGGTCCGGCAAGATAAAAAAAACCCAAAATGATTATTGCGTGTATAACCGGTCCGGAACCGAAAAAGACCGAACCGGACTGGACCGGACCGTACCATTTCGGTCTCGGTCCGGCATTTTGGAAAAATTCGGTCTCGGTCTCAGTTCGGTCTTAGCCGGTCCGGTCCGGTCCTCAGACCGTGCTCACCCCTAGTTGTGAGATGAGGGTGTTTTGAAGTGTGAGTGTCGAAATGGTATGAGACACAGTGAGACTCAAATGACTAAATTTTTAATGTCACCACACCCATTACTCTATGTAACAAATCAAGTTCAAGTTTAAAAGACTTTGACTCAGTATTCATCGAGTTTTTGAGAAGCCATATATATATATATATATATATATATATATATATATATATATATATATATGTGTGTGTTGTGTGTTGTGCTTGTGTAGTATCGAAGTCGAGTGGTGTTATGGTTGTCGTAGTTTTTGTGTATGGTTTTAGCCAAACTCATAAGTGCGTCTAAAACTTGTCCAAATTGTCTTGGTTAATGGTTGTGGACCTTAAATGGGCTTTAGTAGCCTCATAGTAGGCTCACATTTATTTGTTGTTGTTTTAAATTAATTATTTACTTTTAAAAATAAATATAAAAATTAGATATTATTTATTTTATTATTTTCATTTGAGGCTATTATTACAAATATAAATTAGCTGGTTAAAAATAAAATTATTATTTGGCAAAAAGTAAAAGAAAAAAGTTATAATAATGGTTTTTTCTTAAACTTTATATTTTTGTCGGTCTACAATTATTTTGAAACGGAGCGAATAATAATTTAGGATTATTTTAAAAACTCAAAGACGGATTAGACTTGCACAGTTGCACTAAACAAATGTAAGAATTGTGTAATTTCATATACAACCAACATTTAAAAATGTTGTGTTTTCTTTTTGACTAAAAGTGTATGATGAAAAAGAAAATTATTATTTATTTTTCAACCAAATGAAAAGTAATACATTTATTCTTGAACAACCCATAAAGTTGTTGTATATATGTAAATATATATAATTTTGTTTTAAAAACTTATTGTTTTTAAGTAGTATATTGTCAAATACTCAAATGCATGCATGATGATGATCTAACTAAAGCTGTTTCATTCAATATTTATATAGTGGTGATGTCGTATAAACTTCTAAATGTGTACATCGACTATATATGTCATATATCATCTTAGAGGGCAACAATCATCCACCACTTCCTACTCCATTTTATTTATAAAAACGTTGATCGTTTTTTGTTTTCTCGCTAACATATCGACACGTATTTCGCTGGTTTTCGATATCGATATCGTTCTACAAATTGATAAGCATGCATGAGTCTTGCGATTGTGAACTTGTTGGATTTCATTTAAGACTTACGTAACTACTAACACTATAAATTAATATCACAAATATAAGTTGTTGTATGATGTTAAAAACCTATGTGAAAACAAAAAAATCCCATGTCACGCACTAACAACATTTACAACCACGTTACTCTATATGCTTAGCTTTTCTATTTGTCATCAACTACATTTTGTCCTTGGTTTAAACTTTATGCAAAGTAATTCACATGTTTTATATTTTGTTTGGTATATGTCAAATTGATTGATGATGAGTGACATAACCAAAGTGGGTTTTTTTTGTAATGTTAATTTTGATAAGTAATTTTTTTTTATTCTTTTAAATGCATCCGGTTTGAAAATTGTCTCTATATAATTTTTTTTTTATTCTTATAAATTTACACTTTTAACTCCATATAATTATTTAAAATTAAACCACTAAAGTTTTATTA
Source organism: Tanacetum coccineum (assembly GCA_026074375.1). Classification (NCBI taxonomy): domain Eukaryota; kingdom Viridiplantae; phylum Streptophyta; class Magnoliopsida; order Asterales; family Asteraceae; genus Tanacetum; species Tanacetum coccineum. Next base: position 6,019 of record BQNB010035600.1, read on the forward strand.
ATTATCTTTTTTTTTCAAATTTTTGTTTTCATAAATTTAACACATATATTTTTATGTGTTTTTTTCTCCATCAGATTTCTCTATCAAAATTTTTCACTTTTGACCAAATTGATACAAATTTTGACTTTTTATTTACCAATCAGATCGCACGATTTTGCCTACGTGGCAAAATCAAGCATTCTAATTGGTCCGATTTATTTAATCTGATAGAAAACTTCGAAATGGTGTAATTCTTTTATTATATAAAAGATATTATCTCCGATAAGAAATTATATTAGTTTTGATTTGAGACTTGATTGGTACGTACCTTTTTTATTAAAAAATGGTTTGTACCGCTACTTAATACTATTATTATGTGTAGACACAAGATAAAAAATAAAACCCTAAAAATGGTGGCGCCCCAAAAATCCAAAATCAAAACTTAATCCATCGGATCTTCTTGTTCTTTTGTGTAGGATTGCTATAACCCCTGTAATTGAGATCAACAACTTGTTGTTTGATTTCATAACGAGCGTGTTAGGAGATTTTTACCTTGAGTTCTTGAAATTCGTAAGGATTTGTTTTTAATTTTTTTAATTTTTTTTTGTATCCTTTTTTTGATTCAAGCCCTAATTGTTTTTCGGTGTAATTTTGGTGTCTCCATGGGAAGCTACAGATCAAAGGAGGATGACGTTTCTAAGAACTCTACGTCTATATTTATCATGAATTTTCCTGATTCGTTCTCTGCTAAGGATCTGTTTACTACATGTAAACAATATGGACATGTCGTAGATGCGTATATCCCAAATAAGAGGTCGAAAGTTGGAAAGAGGTTTGGCTTTGTCCGTTTTAGTAAACAGTTTTTAACGAGGTGTTATTGGTTAATAACTTAGTACGATCTATGGGGGGGCAAAATGAAGTTTCTTGCAAACTTGTTAGGTTTCATAGAAAAACCTTTGAATAAGAATAATCATCAGGTCAACAATAATGTTGGGGCTAAAAGTAGCAGTACACACGTTTATCAGAAAGACATGGGCCGTAGTGGGGAGGGCAACTCGTATGTTCATGTGGTGAAAGGCATAAATTCGTCTGTGGCCGCGGAAAGTGATCTTACTTCAGCAATGGTTTTAGACGGTGAATGTTTGAAATCATCTGACCTTTCTAACTCTTTGATGGGAAGGGTGAAAGAGTTTGCTTCCTTATCCAATTTGAAGATGGTACTGAATACTGAAGGTTTCAATAATATCAAAATTCAGTATATGAGTGAACTATGGGTACTGTTGGAATTTGCTTCAGAAGCATCAAAAAAAATGTTTCATGCTAATGTGGGTGTTGGGTGTTTGGTCTTGGTTCTCTCAGTTGATTCAAGCATCAATGGAGTTTATTATTGAGGGAAGAATTGTTTGGATGGAGATTGAAGGTATTCCGTTTAAATTATGGTCGGATAATACATTTAAACGTATTGGGTCTAAATGGGGTGAGTTATTACACATTGATGATCAAGATGAAAACTGCTTTCATTCGAAAAGGTTGTGTATACAGACGGAGGTTGGAAAGAATATTATTGAGTCGTTCAAAATTATATATCGTGGTAAGGTTTTTTGGATTCGTGCTAAGGAAGTAATAGGATGGGTTCCTGACTTATTGGATGAATCTGATGATGAAGATGATTCGGATGATGGTGTTAAGGAAGGAGATCTAAACGTAGTAGACACGGGAATTTGTGGAGGCGACAGTGATGTGGAAGAAGTTTTGGAAACATGTTTTGATGGAGCCGATTGCAGAATGACAAACAATCCCGGAGAGGTGTCTTCTAAGTAAACTGGAGAATAATTTCGAGGACACAGTTTAACGTATATTATGAGACTGCTAATAAGAAAAATGACAATGTAGAAAGAGAGAATAAATCGGAACACAACTTACAGTATCCTCCAGGTTATACTCCAAAAGATGATATTGAAACACATTGTAATAATGTTGAGGAATCCAAGAAAGAAAGTGGTGAATTTTCACAAGGCGGTCATGAGGAAGAGGTAAACAACATTTTTAAAGAGATTGGTTCAAATAAGGGTTCAAAAGATGATGTAGCAGAGTCAGTTTGCTCAGGCCATTTTAAAAAATCAGTGACTTCACGTACCGGTGGATCAATATTGAATTTGATGGAAGAATTGGTAAAAGTGAGACAAACTATAGGATATAACATGGATGGGTGCGTGAATAATATGACAGGGATTATTGAATCACAAGGAGTGAAGGAGGGTTATAGATGAATTTTTTGTCATTGAACATTCAAGGCCCTGCCCAAAAGGTTAAAAAAGATTGGGTCAAGTAGTTATGTGTAAAAAATAAGGTGAACTTTCTAACATTACAAGAAACAAAAATGGAGAATATGGAGATGTTTTGTGTTAAGATGTGTTGGGGCAATTGATATGTGTGAAAACACATATCCTTTTTATATCAAAAATGTCCCTTAAAAGACCAAAATTATGCATAAAATACTTGTATATTGCTCATTTTGTCTTTGTGATTGTGTAGGTATTGATATAGCAAAAATCTTAAGAAAACGGCCAAAACCGGACAAACACGAACACGGGAATGGAAAAGAGTATAAAAGAGTCGGAGATTTCTAGCAAGAAGGGTCAAAAAGTCAACCCTTGGTCAACCATGGCCAACAAGTCAACTCTGGTCAAACTTATAAAGACAAAATTCTCAAATCTCCAAAACAGCCCCTAATGTTTAACCTAAATTCATAAATGATCCTTAAATAAAACCCTTATTTACCTAAACCCTTTATCCCTTTAAATCATTTACCCGACCCATCCTTTTATAAAAGCCCAAGGTTAAAACCCTTATACCCGGCCCAAGTCAACCCTCCCAATAACCCCGGTAAAATTTACCAAACAATAATAAATAAAAGGGTAAAATGGCGCCAAGAACTTTTACTATTCATTCATCGTCTTCACGAGTTACCTAGCTCAAAACAAGGGGTAAATGCAAATCAAGTACGTGTCCAAGTAATTCAAGTGCTAAGGTCCAACATGTCAAAAGAATACGTCACCAAAGCTCTTTATTGGTCTAATTGTACAAAGGAGGCCACGCGGGTCTGACAAGAAACACATCAAGGACAAAGAATTTGCACTAAAGTAAGTGTAAAAAAAAGCACACAATGGCTCTGACACACGGAATGCCACGTTGGCAATCCGTGTGATCAAATCTAATCCTACGGGTACGATTGAGAATCCAATTATGAGGGAAGAATCAAGGGCCAAGATCAAATGGATGAGGATCGGGCTAGACTCCTAGAAGCTTTATTCTCAGGCTATAAATAGCCCATCACACTCACTCACAAGAAGAATTTTTTTTTTCCTTTTTAGCTTTTTCTTAAGTAGCTTTTGCAATTTTCTTTTAAATGTAATTTTCTTAGTAAACTCTTGTAATTTTCCTTTTCAAAGTATTGTAATCAAGTTTTCAGTTTATAAAATCAAAGTTCAAGTTTATATAATTTGTTTTTCTATTAAGCTCTTATATTCAAAATGATGTTGTCTACTGTTACACAAGCTCTCATAAGCTCCTTATAAGCTCTCTGAGTCTATAAGCTCAGATTGAGTTCAAATCAAGAACCTAATCTACTTAAACCTATAACAATCAGCTTAATACCTTTGCTATATGGATTTTGAGTCTTGGATGATAAGCTTAATCTGGAAGAGCTTATTGGACTTTACTAGCTTATCCTTGTGATAAGCTAGAGCTTGTTGACAGCTCTTTGAGCAAATTAAGCCTTTGTTAAGCTAAGGCAATTGTAAGTTCTCATTTATCTTTTCTGTCCTTAATTTCATAGCTTAAGATCTGCTTATTCTGCTTATTTACTTGCTTATTTGTGCTTAATTCTGTCTATTTGTGCTTATTAAATATGTTTGATCATCTGTTTTCAAGTTTAGTAGCTTAGATCTTAGTTTTTAATATTTTGTCTTAAAAATCATTAAAAATCCAAAAATAAGTAGCATAGTTATTAGCTTTTTGTTTCTGGCTTATTTGCTTATTGATAATTGTTTATTGAGGTTGTTATAATCTGTTTAAAATCTGGTACTAGAGTTTTAATCATTAAATCTGTTTTTCATAAGTTCATATGGAATTTATCAATTTTAAAGGGGTGTTTGGCATAAGGCAGTATTAACTTAGGTTAATACTGTCAGAGGCTATTTTGTCCCTTGCATTGATTTTTAACTTCATTCTAGAGTTTGTAATGTCAAGTTTTAAGGGCCTTAGAGGTTAAATCTGTTTTTAGGTAGTGGTTTAAGATCTGTGGTTTATAGTTTTGCTTATTAGGGTAATCTAGCTTAATGTAGTGTCTAGTTGTTCAAATTGCTTTCATAACTCTTAAATTAGTGTTTATTTAGTGTAGAAGTCAAAATTATAGTTCTGCACTTTTGGTTTTATTGTCTTGTGTGCATCCTGCATCAGATAGCATTTAGGATAAATAAAGCTTTTCAATCTTAAAAACTAGAAGGTAATAGTTGTTTTTAGATCTTAATTTTTAGAATACAAGTAGATTATAGGTCAATTTCAATTTGTCTCAGCTTATTTTGTTCTTAAAAGTTCTTTTCCTGGTCTGTTTTTAGCTTTTAAAATCAGCAATTGTCTTTTCTTTAAAAACCAAAAATATAGTTAGCAATCTGCAATAGCTTTTTCTTTGTTGATTTGAGTTCCAAAATGATTTTCAAAAGCTGTTTTTAGTAGTTTAGAGGTAAGGCTTTTAAATGGTATAAGCTAGATTCTCATAAGGTTCTGTTTACTTATCTAAAATTAAGCCCAAAGTTGCTCTTTGAGACTGTTTGGTAGTAGATTTAGTATTATTACTTATTAATCTGCGCTTATATTCTTTTCAAATCAGCTATATAGGTTAGGATAAGTATAAAAGTAGCTTATTAAGTCTTATGTTTAGCTTATTTCATGTTTTCAAGTTCTTAAGTTTTATATAAAAGCTAAAAAAGAAAGTTTAGCATTTTTCTGTCTTTTAAGCTGATTTCCAGCTTATTTAAGGAATTTCGTAAAAAGTTTCTTTTATTAAAAGTTCTTATTTTCAGCTTTTCTACAAGTTTGTTTTTAAATTTTTCCAAAATAAAAAAAATAATAAAAAGCAAGGCCTGGGACTCGAACCCACGACCTTGCCTTCACACACACATATACTTAACCAGTTTGCTACATTAGCTCATCCGTCATCTTTTCTTTCCATTACCCTTTTATCCCCTTTTCATTTCCTTTTACTATAAATAAGTCGTAGTTTAATTTAGCTGTTTTCCAGCTTATTAGATAAGTTGAGCACATGCTTTTATTTTTCTTAAATTCCTTGCATCATTTAGTACTTTTAGTGATTTTTCTGGATTTTTCTCATTAATAGTCTAATTTTTATCATTTTCTTAGTTTTAATCTTTAAAAATTCATAAAAAATAGAAAAATAATCAAAAAAATATAATCCTTTTTTAAAAAATTTTCTTTTATCATATAGTTTCTAGGAAAATTAGTTTTGCTTCTGTAGGACTAAAATTGCAAAATTTCAATTTTTAAAGAACAAGATTCGTTTCCGTTCACATTTTTTGTGTTTTTAAGCTCAATTTAACTCAGTTTTTGTTCTAGTTTTCTTTAAACTTACATTTTAGTCAATTAGAGTCTATTAAAAGAGAAAAATTCATTTTAGGTTTAATTTTGGAAATTTAAGGTTTTTAATCACCATTTAGGGTTCCCGTTTTGTGTTTTTTTTTAATTTCCCATTATTAAAGTTAAGTTTAATTGTCCTTTAATTTGCTCACTTTTAGGATGTTAGAAAACAAATATTCTTCAAACCAATTCAAATCATTGTCCAAACAACAAACGTGGTCTCAATTTCTTAAATCTTCGAGGAATACGACCCAATAATCACTTACCGGTAAATATACGTATTATTATATATTTGTGAGAATTTTCCTTATTACCCTTGTCCTCAATGGTAGTTTGGTAATTTTCTATACTTATTATATTATTATACGTGTATAAAACTTTACGCATCAAGTTTTTGGCGCCGTTGCCGGGGATTTGTGATTAAGATTCTTTCGTTTGAAGTTTGTCGATCGTGATTTGGAGAACCTTTCGTCTTCGAAAGTTACGCTTTTAAGAAAATCAAAAATATAAAAAATTAAAAATATAAAAAGTAAAAAATATTTTTCTTTTCTTTTTAGTATAAGTAGAAGATTAAAAACAAAAAGACAAAAATATTTGCTCTTCCGGATTTTTCGATTTTTCTCGTTAATTTGTGAATATTTAAAATTTAACAAAGTTGGTAAAAGAATACCAACAAATAATACCTTCAATTGAGGTATTATCCATCAATAAGTTCTTGAACCAAAGATTAAAAAATTTACCGTTTGTGTCACTAACGAAAAAGGCGCACCTCTTTTGTAAAATTTATTTTACTTAAGAGAGTTACCCTAAGTTTGTTGATTATTCGGTAAACAAAAATATTTCCTTTTCTCGTTTCTTTTATCATTTCTTTTGTTTGTTTAGTGCATGCGCACTAGAAATTCCTATTTTCTAAATAATTCAAACGTCACCATTCCGAGACGTCGAAACAAAGGACGTGCTCCAAACATAGTCGAACCCGAGCTTCGTACTATCGTTGCACCAATGGCAGAACGTACGATGGAAGAGCTACTCCGGGCACCCACGGAAGGGTACGGAGAAGCTATTGTTTTACCAAAAATTAATGCTGATCATTTTGAGATTAAGACGAATTTTCTTCAATTGGTTCAAGCTAACCCGTTTTACGGTCGTGAGAGTGAGAATCCTCATGCTCATATTAATAGTTTCAAAAGGATTACCTCGACTTTATGATTTAGGAATGTGCCTAACGATGTGATTAAGCTTATGATGTTTCCATATTCGCTTGAGGGAGCCGCTAAAACTTGGTATGAGAAAGAACCACCAAATTTAATCTTGACTTGGGAGAATCTCGTTACCAAATTTGTGAATCAATTTTTCCCTCCTTCAAAAACCACTCACTTAAAGAATGAAATTTCTCGATTTACACAAAAATTTGAGGAAACTTTTTGAATCGTGGGAATCTATTTAAGAGTTGCTTTAAGCTTGTTCCCCAACAAGGATTTTCGAAGTTAACTCAAGTTGATACCTTTAAAACGTTTAAACGAGAATGAACAAGACTCCTTAAATGCCGCGGCGGAGTGAAATCTTTTAGTAAAACGACTAGAGAGGCTTTAAACATAATTGAGAATAAATCAAAAGTTCGTTATTCACGAAATAGATCAAATGCTTCTAGGATGAATGTTACTTCTAGTAAAACGGATGAAAGAATTGAAATAAGCTTTTGCTGTGGATCAACTTCGACATTACGTCGAGATTTGTTTCAAAAAAGAATAAAAAGGGGGGGGTGTCACTCCCCCCTGGTAAATCGGTTGAGAAACTTGCGTAACTTGTGATGTGCCCATTCTAGGTATAATTGTCCAGCTACTGATAACAATCAAGCTAGTGTTTGTGCGACCACGGGTACTTACAATCAAGTTAACCCTCCGAACCGTGTTAGTAATCAAATGGCACCACCAGGTTTTGCTCCGGTGCAAAACAATGGTCAAAATAGGTTTAATCAGAATCAAGTTCAATGGAATAATTTTAGGGGAAATAATTTTCATTATAGATCAAGGTTTTTCCAAGCTCAAAATAAATCATGCTCCGAATTTTCAAATCAGGAATTTCAAAACCAACCATTTCAATGTGCCTAATAATCAAGTTTTACAGAGATTTTCAAATGGAATTTTTTCAAGTTACAAGAAATAATGATTAGATTTGAGAAACAGCAAAATAAAATCAACTCGTTGAAAGGAGACCTTAAGAATGAAATTCAAAACACGATAAAATCTCAACAAGCCTTCATGATGAATCAACAAAATACCTTCAAAATAATTTGAAAAACATGATTTGTGGATTGTTTCAAAACCAAGCCTCAACTTCGGGTACTCTTCCGAGTAATACATTCCAAACCCAAAGGGTGAAGATGACAGCAATCACTACTCGAGTGGTGTTTGCATACAGGGACCCTTGAATTCCTACTATCCTTTCTCCTAAATAGAGTAGTAAACGAGAAACCGAGAGACCAACGGATAAAGAGAAACAAATTTTCCAAGGAAGTAACCTCAAATCCCACTCCGGTTATCCCCATTTTCTATTCTGGAACCCGATGATCCGAAGACTATATGCTAAAAAACCACTCCAATCTGGAATCCCGATATTCCAAAGATTTACCTAGATCCAAATATCCATTTTCCTTCACGACGTGATGATCAAAAGTCCCGTGACAAAGCTTCGAATCAAATGGAGAAGATCTTCCAAATCTTTCAAGATTTTGCTGCTCGATATTAGTTTCGTATTTCGCGGATGCTTTACTTTTGATGCCAAGATTTGCTCCTACAATTCCCATTTCTATTCTGGAACCCGATGTTCCGAAGACTTTGCCTAAAACCACTCCCATTCTGAATCCGATATTCCAAAGAGTTTACCTAAGCCAAATATTCCATTTCCTTCACGACGTGATGATTCAAAAGAATCCCCGTGACAAAAGCTTCGAATCAAATGGAGAATCTTCCAAATCTTTCAAGATTTGCGCTTCGATATTAGTTTCGCGGATGCTTTACTTTTGATGCCAAGATTTGCTCCTACGATTAAGAGTTTGCTCATGAATAAGGAAAAGTTGCTTGAGTTAGCTAAGATACCGTTGAATGAGAATTGCTTGGCGATGCTCCTCAAAAAGCTTCCCGAAAAGCTTGGAGATCCCAGCAAGTTTCTTATTCCATGTAATTTCCCGGGAATGGATGTATGCCACGCCTTGGCCGATCTTGGCGCGAGCATAAATCTTATGCCACTTTCTATTTGGAAAAACTTACTTGCTGAATCCTTACACCAACTCGATGACTTTGTAGAGTTAGCGGACACGATCGATTACTTATCCTAAAGGACTCCCGCCGAAGCCGTTTTTGTCAAAGGTGGAAAATTTCACATTTCCTACAGACTTGTTTGTTTCGATTTCAGAAGCCGTCCCTTGGTTACTTTCATACTTGGGAGATCCTTTTATGAGGACACATCAGTGCTTTAATTGATGTTTATAGAGAAGAAATAACCCTCCGAGTTGATAATGAAGTCGTCACTTTTAATCTAGATCAAACCACGAGATACTCCTCTACAAATGACAAGTCGGTAAACTGAATTGACATCATGATGCTGTTTGTGTGAGGAGTATGCTCCGGAATTGCTAGGATTTCCTAATTCTTCGGGTGGAAATCCCACCTCGACATCTGAGCCGTTTACTTCCGAATTCATTTTAGAAGAAATCAAATCTTATCTTAAGGATGATTCAATTTCACCGGAAATTGATCAAAAGCACGATTACGATCTAAGGAAGATATTTTTTGATCGCCAAAATTGTTTAAAAATGACCCGTTTCAACTTCCTCCGATGGACCTTAAACAAAGTGAACTGACTACGGCAAAATCTTTAATTGAAGAGCCTTCGAAATTAGAGTTAAAAGATTTACCGTCTCACTTAGAATATGCTTTCTTGGAAGAAAACGACAAGTAACCATGATATTGCCAAAAGTTTAAAAATATAAAAAAGATGCTCTCTTAAAGGTGCTCAAATCTCATAAAAGGGACATTGCTTGGAAAATCACCGACATCAAGGGTATCGACCCTTGTTTTTGTACACACAAAATTTTGATGGAGGATGATTATAAACCTACGATTCAAAGTCAAAGACGGGTTAACCCAAAAATTCACGAGGTAATCAAAAAGGAGGTCTTAAAACTTCTTGATGCTAGAATAATTTACCCGATCTCCGACAGCCCCTGGGGTTAGTCCATGCATTGTGACCAAAGAAAGGTGGAATAACCGTTGTTGCTAATGAAGAGAATGAATTAATTCCGACACGTTTAGTTATCGGGGGGAGAGTTTGTATCGACTATAGAAAATTAAATGAAGCGACTCGAAAAGATCATTTTCCGTTGCCGTTTATGGATCAAATGATAGAAAGATTAGCCGAAAATGAATTTTAATTGTTTCTAGATGGATTTTCAGGGTATTTTCAAATACCAATAGATCCCAGGACCAGGAGAAAACTACTTTCACATGCCCGTATAGAACTTTCGCGTACCGCGCAAGCCATTGTGGCGTGTGTAATGCTCCGTACTTTACAACGGTGTATGATGGCCAATATTCCAATGATATGATTCTCAAAGACTATGGAAGTGTTTTATGGAAGATTTCTGTTCCCAAGTTTTGGGATAGTTTTGATTCGTGCCTCTCCAATTTAGAAAAGATGCTAAAAAGGTGTGAAGACACGAATTTAGTTCTAAATTGGGAGAAGTGCCACTTTAATGTGAAGGAATTATTTTAGGAGCCTAAAATTCAAAATCAAGGATAGAGGTCGATCGTGCTAAGTCAGTTTCATCGCTAAGCTCCCACCACCCGACTACCGTAAAAGGAGTCTAGATTTCTTAGATCATTGCAGTTTTACCGACGATTTATCCAGACTTTCTAAGATTGCTAGACCAATGACTCACCTTCTTGAGAAAGAAACACCGTTTGTGTTTTCTAAGGATTGTATTGATGCTTTTCAGACTCTTAAAAAGAAGCTTACCGAAGCTCCAATCTTAGTTGTCCCGGATTGGAACCTACCTTTCGAACTCATGTGTGATGCAAGTGATTTCGCAATTGGTGCGGTTTTAAGACAATGAAAGATGAATCACTTTCAGCCTATACATTATGCTTAGCAAGAAAGAATAAACTCAAATTCATTACACTACCACGGAAAAGGAAATGCTTGCCGTTGTGTATGCTTTTGAAAAAAATTTGGCCATATCTAGTCTTATCTAAAAGCATAGTGATACGATCACTCGCAGTTAAAAAGTACCTTATAACAACCAATGCTAAGCTGAGTTGCTCCGGTGGGTTCTTCTCCTACAAGAATTTGATATCACCATCCGTGATAAAAAAGGAAGTGAGAACCTTGCGGCAGATCATTTATCTAGACTTGAGAATCCTCATAAGGATGTGTTTAGAAAACAAAGACATAAATGAACATTTTCCTTTAGAAACTCTTGGAGTTATTTCTAGTGAAAGTACCCCATGGTTTGCGGACTATGCAAATTACCATGCGGGAAATTTTATCATCAAAGGAATGTCAACTCAACAAAAGAGGAAGTTTTTTAAGGATGTTAAACATTATTTTCTGGATGATCCCTATCTTTTTCGTACTTGTGCAGATCAAATTATTCGAAGAGGTGGTGTGCATGGGCAAGAAGCTTTTGAAATCCTCAAAGCTTGTCATGAAGGACCCACCAGGGGCCATCATAGTGCCAATCTCACCGCTCGAAAAGTATTTGATGCCGGATTCTTTTGGCCTACCATATATCGAGATGCCCATACGATGATCAAATCTTGTGATACGTGTCAAAGACAAGGCAAAATTCGCAACGAGATGAGATGCCTCAAAACGTTATCCAAGTTTGTGAAATCTTCGATGTATAGGGTATTGATTTCATGGGACCATTTCCTTCTTTACATGGGAATAAATACATCCTCGTAGCCGTTGATTATCTTTCGAAATGGATAAGCAAAGGCGCACTCCACACAAATGAAGTGCTAGTAGTTGTGGGGGGGGGGGGGGGGGGGGGGGGGGTTAAGTTTTTGAAATCCCTTTTGTGCCCCGATTCGAGTACACCTAGAGCTATTATAAGGGATGTGGGACCCATTTTTGTAACGATTAGTTTGCTAAAGTGATGTCTAAGTATGGGGTCACTCATCGTCTAGCTACCGCTTATCACCCTCAAACGAGTGGTACAAGTGGAGGTGTCCAACAAGGTTTAAAACGTATTCTAAGAAAGGAACATTGAGAAAACCAAAGCCTCATGGTCGCATAAAATTGGATGACGCTATTGTTGGCCTTTCGTACGAAAGTGCTTTTAAGACACCGATTGCATGACAAGTTGCACGATTTGTTCAAAACTTGAACGTCGACTCTGAAAATTATATCACATACTCTTAATAGTATATATAACATACTTTAATTTCCAAAAATACAACACCATATCCCAATTTGCTTAAAAATCAACCCTGTCCATATTTTTGGACACTTGCGGACCACGAATCCACCATATGGAGATCCGTGCGTTATTTAGGGGATCCGTGCGTCACAGATAGCGGGTAAATAACTGATTTTGAACAAATTGAGTCCACAACAAACATAAAATAAACACACACACACAAACTAAAACACTAAAACCCTTAACCATAAATAACTCTAATCGGCAATTAGAGCAACTAATCTACAATATCATCAACTAATCATGAATCTATAACAACAATTGTAAGTGATTTCATCTTATTTCCTTCTTGATTTCATATCTAGGGTTTCAATTTTAATCAAATCATATAATTTGGGGTTTTCGATTTTTATTATTATTTTCGTACAATTAGAACTAAGAAATAACAATCTATAACTACTTTGATACTCATAAAGCATAATTGAAGTGATTCGCCAAGAATCAATTTTTGACAAAAACCCAAGTTATGATTTTCACTTCTAGGAACTTTTCAAAACAAAGGTTGTTTAACTACATTGTTAATAAAATGCAAAAACATTTTTTATTAGATCTCATGAATGTATATTTGAGATGCTTAATTCATAAGCATTTTTCGTTCCATTCATCTTGAGCAATATCAAACATAGGTTGTGCTTCAAGGTTTGCTTATTACTAGTACTTTCACTAATTTTCTTTTATTTGAGTCAAGCAAACTGCACACCCACATCAAGTCTACATAAACACACTTACATTGTAGTTTTCACTTATCGAGTATAATAATTTCTCATTGAAATTACTATAAATCACGTAGGTACCAAAATGCCAAGTGAATACCAACAAGAATACAAGAAAACATGTGCATATGCTCCAAAAATCTACAATGATCCCAACATGTCCGATACACTTAGGGATATCTATAGGACTTTAGAAAGTAGATACGTTCATGAAGGGAGAACCATTGACCCATCTTTCTATAATGACCTTAATGATGATTCAGTGGCCAAGTTTACCACCATATTGCTTGCTATCTCTAGATGAGCAAATTTGTCCTAGGTTTATCTTTGAGTTTTACAAAACTCTTAAGCTAGAAAGAGACTCCAACAACCATTTCTTCGTTATCAACAATCATCATTTCAACCTCTCCCTTGCTCAATTTGTCGAGCTTACCTATCTCCCTAATCAGGGCATTTGTATCTACTCCGATGCATGGGGCCTTGATGAACTTGAGAAAACCCTAGATCAAATTGAACCTTACAACTCACGTCTTCCTGCTCTTGATGATATCCAAAACCTAATCCATAGAAGAACCGTTCATTAAAAAGACAGACAAAGAGGGAAACACCATCCACAAATTGCCAAACCAAATCAAAACAAATGAGCTATTTGATCACCTTAGGTCTTGTGAACTAGTCATTAAGGAAAACGTCTATTCTGCCATAGGAAATAGAGACCACACTCAAGCAGTTATTGCTTTGATGTTTTATTGCCTAAAAAATAGACAACTCTTCAACCTTTCCTACTTCATCATCTAAAAGATGTACTTCTTTAGGGATAGACGAGACAAAGTTCTACCATATGGCATGATCTTAACTCGTCTCTTTAAGAACCTTAAAGCAGACATGGCACAAGGGTCATTTGATGAAGGTTACAAACTTGTCCCTAGGAAAATGTCCTCACTTAAGGAAAAACAACGCAAGAAACCTCCACCTAAAAGAACTAGGAGTGTAGGAAAATCTTAACAGACTCAATTGACCACCTTATCTTCAACCGAATCACCACCTTTGAATAATGAAGACTTGCTTAGTACTAAGCTTTCAACTAGGTCTTATCATAGGGCTCTTAAGGATGATCCGAACATGTCCAAGGAACAAAGGGAGACAAGAGGAATGTTTAAAAACTTAGGTAGAGCATTGCACAACTTTGCAAGGATGTTGAAGAAAGGATGTCGTTGAAGAAAGACTTATTTGTGAAACATTTTAAGTGTTTTATTAATGTTTATTTGGATTATTAACTTGTTTACTTGAATTTGCATGCGTACACTAGATGTTGAAACTACGTACTCTCCTTATTATGCTATGCCTTATGGATATCTAATCATATCAATGTTATTTGGTAGATGATAATGATGCTTGCATGATAATTTGTTTTGTGTTTGGGGTGCAAATTGATGTTCTGGTCGTTTTGTTTGATAATTGCCACCCACAGATCCACCATATGATAGATCCATACGTTATTTTGGTGGATTCGTGGATCTCCAGGCCAGGCGCCAAAATTTGAATTTTTTTATTTTTAACTTTTTCTACTTTATCTTATAACCATGCTATATGATATTATGTGGGATCTTAAACATTAGGATATAACATGTTCTCCATATAATCCAAGAACCATTATACAATTCATATCACCACTTTCTCCTTATAATCATCACCCTCAAACATCATTTTCTTCACATTTTCACCATACTCCTCATATACAACCTTACTAGTTCATCATTATGACTAGTTCATCCAAAACAAATTCATCAAACTTCAAAAGAAAACCCTCAAGAATGAGTGTGAAGTATCCAAACTATGTCAATCTCACATCCTCAAGTGAAGAACAACCAAATGAGAGAACTCCCTCACCGCCTCCTAGAAATAAATCCCTTTCACCACCTCAAGCTCTATCAAAATCCATCTCTAGCAAAAGTACACACTACACCTCTTCATCATCACCAAATGATTCTCCGACACCAACTCACGTTGCACCACCACCTAAACTTTGTTTTGCCATTCTGATAAAAATAGAACCTCAAGAACTTCCTCCGCCTCAAATTTCACCAAATGATCCTATGTTCAAACCATGGATAATTGGCCAACGGGCCCTTCTAATCTATCTCCACCTCCACGTGTCTCTTGACCACCTCTCGGTTTTCCAAATCCACCACCCGGATTTAAACCATTGCCATCAACCCAACCTTTGTTTGTTAACATTAACAACACACCTCTCCTCCACAACAATGCACCTCCACTTGAAAACATTCACCATCCACCACCAAATCTTAGAAATTAAGATTTTCCCAATCCTCCAAACATTTTGGATTTTGTTCATCCAAATGACATGCCTCACCTCCATAACATGTTTTGTCAATGTTGTAGCACCACAAGGCATGAAATCCAAATGCTCCAAAACTGTGTCAACTACATGTTCTCATACATTCGACACCACCTTGGCTCTCCATCACACCCACCTTACTTTCTGCATTAGCCGCGTAACCATCTTACCTTACCCCTTGAATTATATGGGAAAATATTTTCTATCCCAAGATTTAGGATTTTTAATTGTTTTCTTTAATTTTCTAGTTTAAGCTTATCATGTAATGGCTTTAATGCTAAATTTTATGTTTTATCCCTTATAATGGATTTAACATTATTTTCATTAGTTTTGTTGATGATGGATGTTCATTATGTGAAATGTATATGTGTGTATTTGTGATTGTCAAATATATATTTGCTTGCCTTTATCTGTGTTTTGTTTAAGCAAACGCATCAACTAGTCTCGATTACTTGGTTCCCCAAGCAAGGGGGAGTATACACTAAGGGGGAGCACTTGCAATTTTTTCTTTATTATTTTACTTTGCATTCGTAACCAAGTGACTTAGCATTCATCAAAAACAAGACTTACAAGGACCGTCTCTACAACACTTTTTGCTTCGACAAAAGGGGGAGAAGATATGTAAACTCATCTACTAAATACTTATTTAGTAACTTTTAATATGCATGAGGTTATATTTTTGTCTGTCATAAAAAAGACGGGAGATTGTTAATACACATTATCGCAGCAAAAATGATATGTATATTTAATGAAGTCATCGTTTTGTTAATAACAAATCTTAATTTCTATACTAGCGTTATAAAGTTTACGTAAACAAATCACTAAGGTAATGAAATATGACATTATTAAACATAGTTTATGAGCAAAGATAAAAAAATTCTCATTGGCATAAATCTTTTCTAATCAAATGATTATAGTTAACCCAACATGATTATTATAAGCTAGTTATATTAATCATATAGACAAAATAAGATTAAACAATACATGGAAACAATCTTTCCAAAATCTAGAAAATCTTTCCTTATTGGTGATAAGAAATATTTTGTTCTAGAAGAATCTATTAAACTAGTTTTAATAAGTACAAAACAATATTTTGTATAGATTTGGGGTTAATCATAAAATGACAAATGTTGTCCCAGCTCCTCGGACGGATCCACCATAACAAGGCACGGATCCAGGTGTTGGTGGATCCGTGGGTCGCATCGTCCAGCTGTTTGGGACAACATTTGAATTTCAAAGGTTTGCCTATAAATAGCAACCTTAAGTCTTCATTTTAGACAACTCTTGTAAAATATTTTTCACATACATCTTTTATCTTTTATATTCTTTGATCATTATACTTGTTACATAATCCATTACAAGTGATCAACTCATTCCACTCTTTAGTGAAGAACACTCAAGAAGACGTCAAGCTTCAAGTGTTAATAGTTTAGTTGTGTCATCACGTTTGTGATAATCATTTATCTTGTATATCTTATGTTGTGTTGTATGTATTATATGTGTATGATAGGTATGATAGGTTAGTATTTAGGCCATAAAATACATAGTATGTTAGATTGGTTCTATCTCGAAGTAAAACTCGGTATTTAGCTTAGTACCGGAAAAAGTGTAAGCGACGTGTACGGTTTTCTCCGCCTAAAGGGAGCTTGTTGACATAGTAAAGATAACTCTCAAGTTGGGTACTTGGGGAGTAGAGTAGGGCGAAAAGGAGCTTCATAGCCGAACCACTATAAATCATTGTGTCATCGGTTTGATCTTTCTTATCTTTACTTGTTTATATTTCGTAGATTGTTTATTTACTTATTGCATCGCTATCATATACACTTGTGTACATCTCTTAAGTTCACATAAGTCGACAATCTACGTTTTAATTTTAAAACAGTAAAAATTATTCAACCCCCTTCTAGTTTCCACAATATTTACTTTTACTGTTACAAAAGAAAGTCCATAATTAAGGTTTACCTTTTGTATATCTTTCTTTTATACAATAACATCTAAAACTTGATCTATTAAGCACATAATTATGTTGCATGGTTAGAAAAAAACTACATCATATAACGATGGTATAGTTGTTCAAAATGAGCAGCTACACATATAGAGATATTTACATTTAAATTAATCTACATTCAAACAGTCTTATTGGTTTGGCAGAGATTAGAAATACTTAGTTACCAACCCCTAAAAGAGTGCAGATTGTTGTTCGAAGGTATAGGTTAAACCATGAGTGGGAAACGTAGAAAAGTTGGCATACCATTACTATGTCTCTTGCCTTTCAGATTGGGCCAGTTCATGTTCTCAAGTTCTGTATAATTTGAATTAAAGGACATTAAAATTAGTTGTAATTAAACGAAGGTGATACACAATCACATTTGCCTACCAGCCGGCTCTTAGTGGCAACATGAAGTCTTCTTATTACATTGTCTTAGTGACTCATTCAATCTACATGATATTGAAGATTGGTTACCTTTTATAATTCACGACAAGCTGATGAGTCACGACAATAGCATCAGGAATGCAAAGGCGAGTTGCATAAATAAGTCTAACATCCTTCAATGTGCATAAGGTCTTGCATTGATGGCACTGTTGATAAACAAATAATAAAGGCAAAACTGAACTTAGAATCTATAATTTTGGTAAAACTAAATTAGAATTATAGTCAGACAATCTTTAACGATAAGGAAATGGACTTTTTTGAGCTCGAAATTGACTTGGTCCAAAGCAGACCCACTGTGCTTTTCTTGCGCTAATGCAAAAGGTTGGTTAAGGATGCAATTAGCTTGAATCTCTGTCATTTCCTTATTGATTACAGCCTCTTCGATCCACAAGTCTTAAATTATAAATCTTGTATGTGTCTTATTACACATAGAAAATGTTGACAAACTGTTAGGAGTCGTTCTTTGGTCTTGTTAGATACACCTAAAAACATTAATGTTAAAGGTCACGTTACTTTACCATTTTGATGCAGGTCTTGTTTCATCTCTAATAACTCAAGCAAGTAAAAATAGCTATAAAGCAAATGGCGCTAAACTGGATTAACAGTCAGTGAGGTATCTGTAATGCATAAAATAAATTTATTAAAAATAGTAGCATTCTTAAAACAATAATTATCTGAATGATGTCGAGGTTTAGTTCAGTAACAATCTTCCATTTAGATACACTCTTACCAGTCAAACAGTTTTGTGTAAACTATTTTGGCAAATGCATCTCTACTGATAATTACGACAGTTAAATGGATGCACTTTTTATGTTTTCACCACGAGTTACAATCACACACGTGCAGAAAGAATATTCAAGAACCGTCTTATCACACCTAAACAATACATGGACATTAAATAATTGCATTAATAGCTGAAACATCAGAATTACAAAAAAAATTAAAAAAATCAGAATTACATGAATGGGTCAGCCGCACTTTCTAAATGAGATGGAGATTTATCATCCTTTACTTGAGAAAAATCTGATTCACTTCCCTTTGTGAAGTCAATGTTACCTAAGTGGATACTTGCAACAACAACACGGAATATTGCGTCCTGTAGGAAAAAATGATTTAGCTAGGACTTTATAAGTGTCATGATAGGTATAACCGGTATGTAATGACCTGCTCAGCGGAGTTGATCCCAACAATATCCATAGCCTTCTTTATGGCAAATTACTCTTTAGACTCATCCACTCTTTTTAGGTCATAAAAGCTTGATTGATTGAGGTAATGAAACTTCCTCGGGGTATTAACTTTGTACTTTTTTGACGCCTAAAATAGGAAGTAAGACTTCACATTCTATAGTAAAAGAAAAGAAATGCTATTCCTATCAAACGTTGTAATGAGATAGAAACTGTTTACCCCTGCATCAACTACAATCGGCTTCCCAAGATGGTCTATCTCTGATTCCTGGTATTCTCGCTCTGAATACAGACTCCAAATGCCCTACATAAAAACATGTATTACATTAAAATCATTTTTTTCATAAAAAACATGTTAAGTTTATCAGATGTGTAATTGCGAGAATAAAACAAATATGCCAATACAAATCAACCAACATAAGTATCACACCTCACAAAACGGGTAATTAGCAGTGAGGTTGAAAAAGGGTCGGGTCAATGTTGAATCAAAATAGTTTGTCCTAATCCAAAGTTTTTCAAAAATAGCTGGTGTTTCAAATATGTTAAAATAATTGCTTTATTAATAATAATCTTGTTTTCATAACCTGGATATGTAGGGAGGATCCAGAACTCGGAAGGTATTGGGTTGGTTCCTGCACTCTCATATACATCAAGTATCTAAAATAAAGAACATTACATAAGTTTTAGGTTTATTAGACACGACAATTGGGTCAAAACATTCGCCTTGCCATCGCCATTACTTACAACGTCGTTAGCTTCGAATTCACTTGTCTGATCACTGGATAAAGCATCATATGGTTTACAAATCTTTGTTGTTTTCCATAATAAATCTGCAAAAACTCAAAAGCAATTTAAAAGGTTTTATAGACTTGAATACATTTTGTGTACCTTTCAAGTTTTCTACTCATTTGACTTCACTACCCATTTTGCCTGATAAAGCTACCCAAATTGACCAATGTATAACAGCATCGAAGTTACTTCCTTTACCCAAAGCTAAAATTCAGGTTTATAAACAGATACTTTTCCCTGAAATCCAATAGTATAAAACAATATGTGTGGGAAATATAAACACACATTCTTAATGTACTCATACTCCAAACCGTAAAAAACGAAATCAATGCAAGTAAAAAAGAGATCATAAATAAAATAGCTGGCAAACAGAATAGAAGAAGTAAGAAAAGAGAAAGAAAAAAAGCAACCGCAATCAATAATCCTAAAAAATATCATAAATAAAAATTATTCATGATTTAGTTTTTGAACCACCAAAAAATAAAAACCAAAAACTAATTTATGAACAATTAAATCAAACACATAATTAATTTTATGACTATTTTAATTGAAATTAGGGTTAGAGATTTATCCCGAAAAACATAAAAAATAGAACATGAATAATTAACATAAAAAATCACAAAAAAACTTTGTCGGTTCCTTCAAATATTTGTTGTGGCTCTTCAAGGTCCGGTTTGATTCCTTAGTTTATTGTGGTATCAAGGTTTTTTGTTTCATGGTTTTTTTGGGGATAAATGGATCTGGTTGTGATTTTGGACCCGGATTTTTGAATTTGTGATTTGGTGAATAGTTTTGTGGTTATGATTTTGGGGGATTTGATTAAAGTTATGGATTCACAGATCTAGGTTAGTACTTGATTGAAGGCGAGATGCTTCAGTCGTTGTTGTTATGAGTTTTTTTGAGAAATAAATGCTTTGAATGTCTGCCGTTAATTATTGATTGATTATCCAGGTGTCGTTTTGTAGGAATTTTAGGCTAAGATGAGGTTTCAAAAACCTTGTTTTAAAACGAAAAAAGGAGAAAAATAAAAAACAAGTATCGGCTTCTTCACATGTCTTTTTCATAAACACACACACACTCTGACGCACACACACACATTGAAAAACACAACACAAACACAAACCCAATTGTAAATATATTAAAAAAAATTGAATTAACGCTGAGCCATGTAACTCACACCGCAAATGATGTCGGGGTAGACGATGTGGTAATGCAGCAATGGAGGTGCCGTTAGGCCTTTCACGTGAGAATGGCGCTGGTGCTACGCCACCATAATAAGTGCCCTCATAGTTCATACTCTCTCCGTCTTGTAAAGAGTCTTCACAAACCAAAAATTAACATATGTTTATTTAATGTTTGTTTTGACTGATAAAAACTCACTTTTACCCTCATAGTTAGTATAGAAATTGAAAATAAGTAATTGATGTAGTACGTTGAAGTATAAGGGAATGTAAGAAAACCTGACATAGTTACAATCCATATATAAAAATTGGACAATTCTTTTTATAAATATAAATGGTAAGATGAACACTTTGTAAGTGACGCAGGGGGTAGAATTTTCTTTTTTTTAATACCAGTTTTGGGTCCCTTCACACACGGAGAGTTTTGACACAAGTTACATCAAATAAATTTGAACATAAATCACATTAGAAAGGTTTCAACATAAGTTGTACTAATAAACTTTGTCACAGTTCGATTGATCTACTTGTTTTATTGTTTTTAAAATAAAAGTATTATAAACTACAACAATAACAATAAAGGAATTAGCAAAACTGTGAACCACTTATTTCCAGCTTAACTAACTTTTGTGGCATAGTGATAAATCTATGACTATTTTTTTAATTTCTGAGATTACTCTTTCCTTACATACAACACTACTCTTATAAAATCTTGCATCATTGTCTCCCATTTTATTTACAAGTTCTATGTTTTTTGGTATTGTACAAGCTTTAACTAAAATTTATTATAATATGATTTTTATCTCTACTACTTTATAAAGTATTTAGCCAATTTCTAAAATTAGAAGTACTTAAAATTTTAAGTAAAAAAATTACTAATAATGTAAGTTAAAAAAATTTCACTCAATGTTGTTCAACATACGTTTTTTTTCACAAAAAATGAAAATGCAATATTGTATTAGCCCATTCAATGTTGTTCAACAGCCCATTTAAAAATAGTCATTAAAATTAAATGTATATGTTTTGTTTCTCAAAAACCGACCCACATTTAAACCCCAGGGAAGTATTAAATGTATACATTGTGTTACTCAGCAGTTTCATAAAACAAATTATACAGTGGAGCAGTTACACAAGAGATATTTTGAAACCCGGTTCGACCCGGCCGGGTCAACCGGTTGAACCGGGTCCGGTCGAAAAAACAGGTTAAATTAAACCGGGTTTTATATTTTCGAAACCCGGTTTGACCCGCCGGGTTTAAGGTGACCCGGGTCAACCCGGTTCTCGAGACCCGGTTTGACCCGGCCAGGTTTTGGTTTTTTTATTTTTTTTTATAAATAAAATAAGTTTTTTATATATATTTGCAACGTAATTTTATTTGTCACATGTTATATTTGGTAGTAAATCGTTTTTAGGCTAAATATAAGGTATATTTATAATTTTTTGTATTATTGAAAATATTATTATTTTTTTATTTTTTTTGAAAACCGGGTTGACCCGGCGGGCCAACCGGTTGAACCGGTAACCCGGTGACCCGGTGACTCGACCGGGTCGATTATTGACCCGGTTTTCAAAACATTGGATATAACTATATAAGCAAACCAAAAAGCTTTTAACACACACCAATAAAAAGGAACACCACTTTTACATCTCAGTAAAAACACATACAAATGAAAATGGAGATATTAAGATTAATGAAGGCTTGAATATGAAGTTCGTTAATTTCATAGATTTTTTAGGTACTCTTTTTGTAGATCCACTGTTAATTTTTGTAAATCTATTCCAAATCTTATCCATCTTTTTTGTATCAGCTCTTTATTATGCATTTCTAAATAAAAAAAGATGGATGAAGAAAGTATAATTTGTGGTGATCCTGTATACATTTTGTATATGAGTTTGTTTATATTAGTTATTTTAGTTTAGGGCTTTTTGTGATTGGGTTGCCTGAGAAAGTATAATTTGTTGTTTATGTTTTATTTGTGGTGGTTTATAAAGATGTTTAAAAGTTGAAAATGTGTGGAGATAATTGGGTATGTTTTGGCTGAGAAAATGGAGGATGTGGAAAAGGTTGTTATGGAGATGAAAGAGAGAAAGATTGAACCGGATTTGGTTACCTATGCGACTATCATTAAAGGTTATGTGAAAGCTGTTGATAAGAGTATATGACGGGTTAGAGTTGCTTGAAGAGATGAAAGGAAAAAGGTTTGGGAGGAATGTGGATGTGCGTTCGTGTTTGGGTCGATATGAAAGAGCTAGGATTGTGATGCTGAGAATATGTCGGACAGTCAGCAAAGTGTGTTGCAATGGGTGGAGGATTATGTTGAGAGGCTGGAATTGTTGGCGATGCGTGATGCTGCTCGTGAGTTGACTGAATTGGCATCCATCAAGTAGTAAGTAAATGAAAACAGACATATAAATTTGGAGGTGGTGATGTGGTATTTGTAGTTCTAATATTGAAATGTCAACGGTAGAAATAGATCCAAACTTTGTGTTTCCATGGTATCAATAGCAAAATTGTTTATAATTTAGGCCAGCCAAGTAATTCATATGATCCGTTAGTTATTTGTATTTGGTCTTTGGGTGAAACAAAGTATGTGGTGTTTGCTAAAAAAAAAGAAACAAAGAATGTGGTGCATGTATATTAAAGTAATCACAAGTTTATTAGAAATATTATTATACCTTTATAAACAAAATGCAGGATTGGAAATTGCCACTGCTATTAAATGCTTGCAACCCGGCCGCCTACTTTTGTTGAAAAAAAAAACCCCGGTCCACATCTCCTTTATCTTACCTCTTCTACCTCACACAAATATACACAAAATTCCAGATCTTCCGTCAAACAAAATGCAGGATTGGAAATTGCCACTGCTATTAAATGCTTGCAACCCGGCCGCCTACTTTTGTTGAAAAAAAAAACCCCGGTCCACATCTCCTTTATCTTACCTCTTCTACCTCACACAAATATACACAAAATTCCAGATCTTCCGTCTGATTTTCCATCCGCCATAGCTAATTCCAGATCTTCCGTCTCCTTTTTCATCCGCCATAGCTACTGCTGTAAGTTCTGCTGTTAGATTTTCATGTGTATTTGTTTTTCGTGTTTATGTAGCTACTTTTTACGCCTTTTCATTTCGATTAGGTTTACCCATCGCATAATTAGGTTTACCCATCGCATGATTTATGGTTTTAAATGCTTGGGACCTTTTCCGGTTTCGGTTTCTAGGGCTCGAGTTATTAGGTTTAGCATCTAGGTACCGCTTTTTAGTTTCTCGGTCGATATCAACACTGGGTTTGCGTTTCTTCAATTTCCGATCGGATGATTCCTGCGATATACTAACTGCTGATGGATTATGCTCATATCGTCTTTTTGGATGCAATGGCGTCTTCTCGATGTATTAACACTTGCGGTATCACAGGTAACTTTTTTTTTGGGTCTTTCTTTGTATAATATTTCCTTTGGAATTTCTTATTGTTGTTTTGAAGTTTACTCTTCTTTGTTTACACACCTGATGGTAATAAATTGGTACGAGGCAGTGTTCAAATAGTTAATGTTGGGACAGCTGTTCAACCTCCTTTGTACACTGACCCTTGCCAAATGGCGCATACCAATGCTGTTGGATTTCCGCCGGTTTTTGAACGTCTTAGAAACATGCAATTGGATACCTTAGGTTCACAATCCGTTAGGCAATCAGGTTGGTATTATTGATGCTTCATGTCAGACACAACATAAATTACTTTGCTAACGTTCAGTTCGTGTGTTAATTTTTTCCTGCAGTCCCTATTATCCATCACGTTTCTGTTTCTACAGTTGATGAACAAGGGTGTGTGCACACGCGCCCTTTAACAACAGGTGCATTGCAAGAAACTTCCGGCTCTTGGCCAATACGTGGTCCTGGTATTTCCATTTGTTCTTTCTATCCATTTTTTTATACTCTAACCTTCTGTCTCATGTATTCTAATATGTTAAATTTAATGTTGTTTTAGATGGCGTGTCGTATGTTGGTTCGTCATCAACTGTAGCACCCTTTAATCATGCATATTTGTGTTTAGATGTTACCGATGCCGTTGTTAGACCTCAAATTGTACCGTTTACAAGTACCATGACGTCGAATGTATACGAACAAGACGGCCACATCAAAGACACACATGATGGTACCGATTTGTTTGAACAGAGCGAAGGTCTTTAATTTTGTTCAGTACCCTCCTTTTTCATCCCAGATCTTCCGTTATATACTGATTCAAATTATATGCTTTATATCGTTAACAGCGCTTCCTACAACTACGTTGTCTCACGAGTCTGATTTCACAACCTGTTCAACGACGCAGTCCTCGATTGATGGTATTCTTTTTTCCCTCTTTTTTCTATATACATGTTCCTGCGTCAACTACCTTTTAGAACATTTCTTTCTATCTGTTTTATTATGTAATATGCTGACTACTTCTTCAATATGTGTCACTTTCCTTGCAGGACACACGCCATCTTACATAGATTTAGGCGACTGTGACCAACAGTGTAACCACTGTGGCTGTTTATTTTGGTATGGTGAACGAATAAGGGGCAATAACTATGTTCGCCGACCTGAATACCATCTATGTTGTGGAGGAGGGAAGATATATATGCGACCACCTCCTGATCCTCCTGTTTTCATTCAGCAGCTTTTAACAAACACTCATTTTATGGATCATATAAGAGCGTACAACCAGATGTTTGCGATGACATCATTTGGAGCAAAAGTAGACGATTCAGTTAACAATGGAAAGGGACCTTATGTTTTTAAAGTTTCAGGTCAAATCTACCACTGGATCGGGTCTCTTTGTCCGGAAGAAGGTGCCCAATAGGAGAAAAATCACCATCGGTAATAACATGCCAAAGATCTAGATCTTTTAACTTCACATAAGTTTCGAATCTATTTTTCCAATAAATAAATCCATCACTTTCAAATAGTGGTGGTCTTTGCATAGATTGCCCTTCTAAATATTTTTCCAATTCCATAGATCGATTTAAGTTTTAAAATACAATTTATTTTAAAAATCTTGTTTGACGTGGCTCTGATACCAACTATGGAAAACTAGAAGGGGGGTGGAATAGTTTACCGCTTTTTAATTTAAGGTTTTAAAGTGTTTGTAAAAATTGTAGATTCGACTTTATGTGAATTCAACACTTGCACAATATGAACAATATACTTATCTAAACAATTAATATGATAGTATGAGAAAATAATATAATACTAGAGATATAAGTAAGAACAATCAAACCACAACGCGAGGATTTATAGTGGTTCGACAACGAAGCACCTCTTCGCCATACTCCACTCCTCGAGCACCTAACACGAGAGTTTTCTTCACTATGTCAACAAGCTCCCTTATGGCGGAGAAAACATTACACAACTTTCGCTTATCTTGATTTCTGACACTAAGCTAGATGTGGAGTTCTAATCTTAGCTAGAACCAATCCACCACAACTTCACAACTTCACAACTTCACTATACAACTTTGCTTCACGACTTGATCACGACTACACAACTTCTTCACACCATAGTTTTTTTCACACCACTACTTCACCAAGCCACTACTATAATCACACCTAACTAACACTACTAGAAAAGATCACCAAGATCCAACTATACTTACAACAATCACCAAGATCTAACAACTACACAACTTTACAAGATTTACAAGTTATGATATGGATGCAATAAGATTGCAACAACACACAAGGTGTAATACTTCTTCACTTGATGGTAAGGAGTATTCTTCTCTTGCACTTGAGGATTTGAGCTTGGATCATTTAGAAACAAAGCTTTATGATTAAATGATCAAAGGATTTTAATGAGATGCGTGGGCTGTTTTTGATCAGAAAGAATGAGTGCAAAATGTGAGAAAATAGTGAGGAAAAATCCAGTATTTATAGGACATTATGGAGGAGTGTCTACCTATGGGCGGTCCCCTTAAATAGGTGGGCGATCCCCTTAAAGATAAGGGGGCCGCCCGTGATTTAAGGGGCCGCCCTAGACTAGCGCTCCCCAGCTTGTCCTTTTTGTGAAGGGGGGGATTGGTTCTGTGGAACTTTCCAGTCGTTTTAGGTCCAGAAAATTGAATTTCAAATGTTTATTTTGAATAAAATATAATTCTTTAATTGTATAAAATTGTTTTGTATGTTTATAAAAATGTTTACACATTTTATAAAAGTGTGAGTTTGAATAAAAAAAAATTGATTCATAAAATGCATTAAGCTATATTTATTCATTACCTTTAAGTGATTATAATTTCAAATGAAAATCTACTACAATCATTGTTTAAGTTAATTTACATGAACGTTTTTATATTTTGTGATTATCAAAACGTAAAGATGTGAAAATATTAATTTGTTTTCAGGCCATTTATTTCTATCAACAACATGAAACACCCCTTGAACGACACTATATTTTTTTTCGAAAATACCCATATTTGGACTTTACAAACAAACTAGAAGAAATTGGAAACATACATCAATGCAATTAACTTACACAAGCTCAAAAATATTTATAAGAACAATACATGATAACCCAAAAATAAAAACTCAAAGCATGAAAAAGATATAAACATATTGTGAATAGAAGTCAATACACCGTATTCATAAACTTGAATACGCCGTATTGAGTCCAAGAATGGATACTCCGTATTCAAAGGTATGAATACTCCGTATTGAGTCCAAAAACTGAATACACCGTATTCAATAATTTGAATACACCGTATTCAATAATTTGAATACACCGTATTCAATAATTTGAATACGCCGTATTGGGACCCTAGATACAGAACTCTGCAGAATTCTGCAGAAAACCTAAAACTACAAAATAAGACTTGCTATAACAATTTCAAAACTTCTCAAAATACTGCATTAACCAATTTACATTTGACAACTTAATTCGCCATCATATTTCTTTGACTTTAACAAGTCAACGGGTCAAAATACCCTTAATCCAAACACCCTTAAACCACATTTACTACCACATAATCATATCATATTCAACATTTACATAATCAAATTCAATACTAACATTAGACATAAGGATCACATAGCTTTGACTCCAAAAATGAGAATGACCCAAAATTAGACACAAGAAATATACCAAAATGAGAATGGACACTCGGGGCTTCAAATTTGATAACTTCTTGATCCAAAAGATGGTCTTCTACTTACCGAGTCTAAAACACTAAACTTCATACACCAACAAACAAGCTCTTCTCCTTACCCTTGTCTACTCTACTTAAACCTACAAAACATTTATAAACTATATCCGTAAGCGAATGCTTAGTAAGTATAAGACATAAACTAATCTTAACAAGTTATAGCTAATAATTAAACTAGCTACAACATAACAAGGAGCACATTTACAACAATAATACATACCTTTAACAAGCATAAAATTATGCTATCATTAACACATTATTTAGCATTGGATCCAAGCTACCTTACAATCGCAACTCCTTGAACCAAGGTTGTTAGGATCGGGATCTTACCTAGGATCATTTTTGGCTTTGCAAGATCGTAATCGTAGGATCGGATCGAGATCGTAAGATCCTATGAAAACATATATATTTTTGTATAAGGTTATTTTTATATATTTCTATATGTTTTTATATAATATTTTATATGATGGGCATTTACATATATCCCAAAAACACTTCAATATTTACATATTTTATCAAAGCATTATTTAATAGCGTTGTACATCATGCATTGATAACTTGTGTTTTAGAGAAATATTAAATTTTTCAAGTTTTATTGGGTACATATGAAATTCTTAAATTCCTCTTTATATGATAAACGAATCTAAATGGATGATAAAAAAAGTTATATGTTCAAGTACCATGGTAGTAGAACGTTAGATATATTGTAATACATACTTGCACAAAGTTCATTCATGTTTCAATCGATAAATGAATGATTTGGATACAAAAAAGATACTACATACGTGCACCTACTTCATGTTTCAATTGTTAAACGATTCTATATAGAAAAGAAATATGAAACGGTCTTATTGAAAATTTATAAACCTTATCCTAAATTACCAGAAGTCCAAAATAATGCCATTCTACGATCCTACGATCTGATCCGATCCAATCCTATCTACGATCCTACTTGAATTGCGATCTTGTTACGATCTTGGTCGTTTTTTGTGTGTGGGAACCTTGCCTTGAACATTACATCATAATTCAATTTAATTGACATTATGATAATATTAATTAGTTTAGTCAATATACTTACCTCAGTTATCCCTCTAATTTCCTACTTGAAATTCAAAGCTTGCTCCTCATTTTCTTCCTATAAGGGAATAAACCCTAAATAATAAATAATTAGTAATTAGGATAATAAATTAACAGCCTTACCCATTATGCCCAAAATCATAACATAAACCCTAATTTTTGGATTGGATAAACACTTACTTGATGTGGGGATAACAAATAATGACCCTTGTTAGCTTATTAATCCTTCTTCTTGATTAGTTTCATCAAAACATCAATTCCTAGCTTCTTCTCTTTTTTTCCTCTTTTGTGTCGACACAAACACACGCACACACATACTTGAATTTTCTGGAACAATGTCTAATTAAGTTTATTATTTGTTATTTTAATTATTTAAGTTTGGCTAATTGGCAAAACTAGTCCTTAATGTCTCAACTTTCCTAATTTAGGCCCTTATGTTTAAACAACTTAACACTTATTTATTTCCAACTTAGAACATTACCATTTTCTTATAAATTACATTCTAAACAATTAAATATTATTATTTATATTATAAAATAATACCTCGACGGGATACGGGTGTTACAATTCACCCCCTTTAAATAGGATTTCATCCTCAAAATCTACTCTTGAAATAGGAAAGGATACCTAATTCTCATCTTCTCTTCCGGTTCCCATCTAATACTAGTGCCTTTACAATGCTTACATTGTACTTTCACCAACCGAATCACTTTGTTGCGAAGTTCCCTCGATTTCCTTCCTAGAATTGTCACCGGTTCTTCCTAAGAGTTTATCTCCGGATCAATTTCAATATCATCCAAAGTGATCACACTTGACTCATCCGCTAAGAATTTCCTCAAATACGACACATGATAGGTATTGTGGATACCTCTCATTTCTTCGGGTAACTCCAAAACATAAGCTACTTCTCCAACTCGCTTCAAAATCTTAAACGGTCCTATAAATCTTAGGCTAAGTTTTCCTTTGTTCTTGAACCGAAACACGCCTTTCCACAGCAAAACTTTCAACATGATGAAATCTCCCACATTAAATTCAATCGGCTTCCTCCTGTTGTCAGCATAGATTTTCCACCTATCTTCTGCTGCCTTTAATCTTTCACAAATGGTTTCTATTTTCTTGGTTATTGCTAAAACCACATTCTTGTTTGCCCATTCTCTACTCCTCACTTCTTCCTAACATACCGGTGTCCGACACCTCCTATTGTAGAGCTTCTTATACGATGGCATTTTGATATTTGCGTGGTAACTATTATTATAAGAAAATTCTACCAAAGGTAGATGATCATCCTAATTACCTCCAAAATCAATTACACATGCTCGTAACATATCTTCCAATGTCTGAATCGTCCGTTCACTTTGACCGTCTGTTTAAGGATGAAAATTCATACTCATATGTAACTTCGTACCTAGCTCTTCTTAAAAATCTTACCAAAAATTAAAAGTAAAACTTCCATATCTATCTGAAGCAATAGAAACGGGCACTCCATGACGTGCGACAATCTCATTGACATGAATTTTTGCTAACTTATGAATAGGCATATTTTCTCGGATTGGGATGAAATAAGAACTCTTTTTCAAACGATCTACTATGACCCAAATCACATCATGATTCTTTTCCGTTCTTGGTAGCTTGGTCACAAAATCCATCGTAATCTTCTCCCACTTCTAAATTGGAATCTCTAAAGTTTGAATTTTCCCGTACGACTTTTGATGCTCGGCCTTGACTTTTAAACATGTCAAGCACTTCTCAACACACTTTACACAATCTCTCTTCATACCCGGACACCAATAATTATTCTTCAAATCAAGGTACATTTTCGTAGCTCCCGGGTGAATAGAATACTTTGACTTATGTGCTTCATCTAATAGTAACTCCTTGACTTCACTTTGAAAAGGAATGTAGATTCTCCCATGTTGAGTTTTAATCCCCCAACTATCGTCTTCAAGATGAGGAATATACGGTGGAAGTGGTGAAGTGTTTTGTATGATGGTTCTTGGGTTATATAGAAGGCATGATATATCCTAAGGTTTAAAATCTCATATAGGATCATATAGCATGATTATAAAATAAAGTAGAAAAAGTTAAAAATCAAGAAAATTTAAATTTTGGTGCCTGGCCTGATGACCCATGAATCGACCTAAACAACGTACGAATCTCCCATAGATGGATCCGTGGATCTGTGGTACACAGAAATATAACAAGAATCTATTTTTGTAGCTAAAACCCAAATCAAATAACATGAAAACCTTATAATTCGTAATTAAGGGCATTACCAAGCAACATTATCCATAAAACATAAACAAAGGAACCAATTAGTATAGTTTTAACGTCAATACCAAACATGCAAACTTAAATAAACAAGTTAATAATTCAACCATACGAAATATTAAACAAGCAAATTGTTCAACGATGAAATCCCATTCAACGACATCCCTTCTTCAATTGCCTTGCAAAGTTACATATAGCCCGAGCCAAGTTCTTGAACATCCCTCTTGTTTCAGTTTGGTCTTATGACATGTTATCATAAATGAGGAGAGCCCTATAGTAAGACCTAGGGGAAAGCTTAGTGCTAGGCAAGTCTTCATTATTCGAGGGGGGTGATTCGGATGAGAAGGATGGCAATTAGGCACACTTAGACTTTCCTACATTCCTAGTTCTTTTGGGAGTTGGACTTTTGGGTTGTTTCGAATTAAGAGATGGCATTTTTCTAAGGACGAGAGTGTAACGGCCATTAAAAGGGTGATTCTCATTGCTTGCCTAAAGATTCTTAAAGAGACGAGTTAAAATCATGCCATATGGCAGAACCTTATCAAATCGATCTCTAAAATAATTCATTCTCATAACGATGAAGTAGGAAATGTTGTATGGTCTCCCGGTCTCTAGGCAATACAACATCAAAGCAATTGATGCTTAAACGTGATCCCTATTTCCTATGGCTGCATAAACATTTTCCCTAATGACAAGTTCACAAGGTTTCAAGTGTTCAAAGAGTTCATTTGTTTTAATTTGGTTTGGTAGTTTTTGGACCACTCCTTGATTGGTTTGTTTCTGGAATACAGTTCTTTGATGAATCAAATTTCAGATGTCTTCAAGAGAGGGTAGGGTTGAGTTGTAGGGAGGAATTTGTTCTAAGGTCTTTTCAAGTTGATCAAGAGACCAAGCATCAGAGTAAAGGCATATGCCTTGATTTGGTAGGGAGGTTAGCTTAGAAAATTGGTCATGAGAGAGGTTAAATGGATGTCCATTGATGTCAAATTGAATAAAGAGACGAGTGTCATTGAGGTTTCTATCTAGACGAAGGGTTTTGTAGAATTCCATGATAACCCTAGGACATATTTGCTCATCTAAAGAGAGTAGAAAATCAAAGCATATGTTGGTGAATTTGGCTAAAGATTCGTCATTTAGGTCTTGATAGAAGGAAGGGTCAATGGTTCGCCCCTCATGAACATATCTACTTTTAAGAGCTCTATAGATATCCTTAAGTTGTTCAGACATGTTGGGATCATTGTAGATTTTTGGAGCGTAAGCAAGTGTTTTCTGGTAATCTTGTTGATTTTCACTTGGCATTTTGGTACCTATGTATATTTTATAGTGATTTCAATAAGTAAGTGTTATAAAGAAAATGACATGTGAGTGCTAAGTGTGTGTATATAAGAAAACAATGTGGAGGTATAGTATTAAGCAAACCTTAACGCACTCCTAAGTTTAATATTTCTCTAGTCGAATGAAACGACAATGCACATTACTTGTACACTTCGTATGAACATTTGTGAGATCAGATGCATGATGAAAACGTTTTTACATTGTATTAACAATGAAGTTAACCAACATTGGTTTTGAAAACACCTAGATGTGAGAATTTTGTTTGAAAAACATAATTTGGGGTTTTCCAAAATTTGATTTTTACTAACATAGTCAATTATGCAATCCTACTATCTACGGGAAGCAAAATAGATATACATTACTATAATCTAGTATAAATTATGCATAAATCATGTGAAAAATCAAAACTCCTAAATTATTTGGTTTAGTGCAAAATCGAATCCCTAGACTCAGAATCAAAAAGAAAATAGGATGAAATCACTTAAAATTCTTGTTTAGTGTTGATCATTTGTTGTTGATCTTTATGTTTTGTGCTTCCAATTACCAAAATTTGATGATTTTGGGTTAGGGTTTGGTATTTTTGTTCGTTAAGGGTGTTTGTTTAAAGTATTATGTGATCCTAATTGTTTAAAAACTAATAAGTACTCGCTGTTTCTGACACACGCATCTACCAAAATAGGGGACAAATCTCCCTATGGTGGATCCGTAGATCAGTGAGGTCTCCAAAAACAGACAGAGTACGATTTTAGCCAAATTGGGAGGTGATATTTTATGTTTGGCAATTGGAGTATCTTATATATGTTGTAAGGAGTATGTGATTGAATTTTCGGAGTCGGCATCTAAGTTTTGAGCATAACGTGGAAGTGATTGCGAATTTCCTGATGGAATTTCAACAATGTCGATCCTACTAGGAGTGTGTTACCATTTAGCATATTTTTTACCATTGCTAATAACACAAACATTATGAACACTTAGACGTAATAAAACATCGTCAACACAAGTGTGAGTTGTAATTCGATGATTATTCTTTTCGTCTTTTCACTCTATTTTGTAATTTCATGTAGTGACCTCTAAAGGGTATACATGTAGACTTGGAAAATATTTATGGTCATTTTATTGATATTTTCGCAATCTAGTAAAATTCTAATCCCGGTTATGTTCATGATTCGAAATTTGTAACTGGAACGTGTAATGAGAATTAACATCTTTTGAATAATGATTAATTTCTTCGTTAGATTTCCTCTTACGATTAGTTTTGGGAGGATGGAGGATCACTATCCATGATGAGTTTCATCATTCCTAGTCCTAATCTTAAATAATTAAATATTTTGTGTTTTAAGGGCTTAGTTAATATATCGGGTAAGTTATCTTCGGATGCAACTTTTTTGATAGAAATGTTGCCCTTCTGGACGTTATCGTAAAGGAAGTGATGACGTATTTCTATATGTTTAGTCCTAGAGTGTTAGACAGGGTTTTAACTTAAGTCAATGGTGCCTTTATAGTCACACATGATCGAAACGTTGTCGAGTCGTATGTCGTAGTCGATGAGAGCTTATTTCATCCATAGTGCTTGTTGACACGCCTTTCTGGCGAAAACATATTTGGCTTCGCTCATGGAGATAGCAAGGGCCGTTTGTTTCTTAGAGAACCAAGATGTTAAACAACATCCCATGAACGTACAAACGCCACTAGTGCTCTTTCGATTAACGTAGTCGTCCGCGTGGTCAGAGTCGGCGTAAACTATAGTATCTATACCAGTTCCTTTCGGATGCCATAATCCGAAGTGGGTAGTACCCCTAATATATCTAAATATACGCTTAACGGCTTCTAAGTGGGTAGTTTTAATATTTTCTTAAAAACGCGCACATAAGCAAACACTAAACATAATATCGGGCATACTTGTAGTTAAATAAAGTAAATTACCAATCATACCTCAATATTTAGTGCTATCCACAGAGTCGGCTTCGTCATCCTTTGTGAGCTTGATCTCCGTCGACATCGGCTTCTTGGTTGGTTTAGAATCTTCCAACCCGAAATTCATTAACATCTCCTTGATGTACTTTGATTGATTGAAAAATATCCTGTCTTCCATTTGTTTTATTTGAAGACCCAAGAAGAAGTTCAACTCGCCCATCATACTCATTTCAAACTCGTCGTGCATGATTTTTGCAAAATTGTAAAACCCCGTATTTAAGGTCACTACTTATTCCGAACTTATAATTATTCTCTAAATTATAAATAATTCATTTTATTATTTTAGTCGATTTTTATTAAAACCGTCAATTTCAAAATTCTCGCAAATCCTACAATTGAAATTTATCCGTTTTATCGATCGAGAAATCAACGAATATCATATTTTAGCCATGAGAGCTTATTTAATATATGTTAATTATTTTTCATCTTTTATTCGTGTTTAGACGAAACCGCGTCATAAATCATGACTTTATAACAAATAACGAGTTAAATAGGTTATTGGGCCCAGAAACAAAGAGATACAACAAATTACCAAACAAAAGCCCAACCAGCCCACCCTTAAAGAAGGGGCCGGTTATTAGCTAAATCAAACGCACCCCATATATTTTTTTACTTACCCAATTTATGAAAGGAATTAATTAAACTAGATATAATCTCTATATAACTCCAAAACCAATTCAAACTTCCTTATAAAACACACATAAAGAAAATTGTTCCTCTCCTTCCTCTCCCTTACTGGTTCGACACAAACATCACAAGAACACCAAAAATCATCCACCAAAAATTCAATTAATCACTTCCAATCTACTAGAAAATCATTCCTACATAAAACCCCATCAATCATTCCTATTAAAATTCATCATGCATCAAGTATTAAAAAGTTCATGATTTTATTAAACTTTTGATTATTGGGTTTTTAACCTAATTGGGTGCAATTAAAGTATCAAGGGTTTGATAATAAGTGTTTAATCAAGATTTTGAGCAACAAAATCAAGATTTGGGTTCGGTTTTGGTCCTTTTTGTTCACGGTAACAAGAACACAACCCAAGGGGTTGTTGTTTTTATTCTTCTTTCCATTCTATTGTGCTTGTAAGCCTCTTGTTCCATCTTTCTATTGATTTAATTTTTTTTTGAATGCATGAGCTTGATTTTGATCTCTCTCTAAGCATGCATGTTCTTATTTTTTTAATTTTAGGTTTGATCATTAACATCATGTTTTGATGTGTGTGATATGTTATTAGGATATGTTATGGCAGTACAAGTGAATAATTAGTGAATTTGATAAGTTTTGATGGGATTTCTAGGTAGTTTTAGGGACTATTTTTAGACCAGTATAAAAATGTGGATATTCTTAATAATTTTTGGCCTGGAGCCTATGAATAAATTACATTGTTGGATAGATATAGTCTTAAGCTTCATGTGACTAATTGGATGATCAACTCCTCCGGATGAGGGAGTTATGGCCATATTACGATTGCTAGTCAAATCTAGAACATCGTTTAGAAAAAGAGTTAAAATCCAGGTTAATACTCTAAAATGTAGGATAGGAAAGCTAATCTCAGTAGTATACATCTTAATCTAACTTCTTCAAGTGGATTCACTTTAATAGCTATCACGGTTTGGAAAATACGTCAAAATTAGTGTTTGGTAGGAAAACTTAGGACTGCTGCAGACCAGCAGTATAAATGGGTTAATTGCAACAAACTTTTGGCCTGAGAAGGTCTAGATTATTTTATGGGGTTGTAGAAATAAGTTTAAAGTACATGTGTCGAGTTGGCTAGAGCCATATCTCCTCCGAATGAGTGAGATATGACCGATTTACGAAAACTAGTCATTTCTAAACTACTGTTTGAAAAAAGGATTTAACTCCAGATTTTTGCATTAAAGTGTTGGGTTTTTAAAACATGGTTAAACACTAGACATCATAAGCCTTCATCTCTCTTTAGATTTAACTTGATTGCTATTATAGAATAGGATCTATGGCGAAAACCGTAAGCGTTAGAAATTCAGCGAACTTTCTATTTTGAGTTATGATTAGTAAAAACTCATTTCCTGTAGATTGATAAATGGTTTGAATAAAAGGCATAATGTTCTGGAAACTAGATTAAGTATCTTTCCTGGGGTGAAATCCCCATCCTTGTATCTTTTATAGGTTAAGAGATATGGTCTTGTAAAGTTGACTAAAATTCTACAAACATGTTTTAGCTTTTTCTTGAGAAATAAAAGTGCGGCCACATAGTAATAAGATAAGAATCGCTAAGCGAGACTTAGTAGATACTTAATGTAGTATAAGTGTAGGTTTTATACCAATTTTGGGATAAAAATACTTCGGTTAAGTTATAATGCAATGCCATGCATATCTCGGAAACATATCTCGTGATCATTCGATTTATTTTTACGTATCAATCATCTTTATCATTCTAAGCTGCGTCACATCTTTTAGGTTATGTTTAGACGCCTCTCACTCGCCCGATGATTCATCTACTTCTGGCCTTCATAACTCCTCGGTGAGTTCATAGCCCCATCTTTTCTTCTTTAATGGTTTTCATAACTATTTTCGGGGTGAGAATACATGCTTGTTTTACTAAGTAAAATTTTTGATTCCAATTTAATAAGCGTTACATGAATGTTTTTACTAAAGATTTTACTTGCTTTTTACATGATTTCTAATACATATTTGATACATGGTTGTTTATCATTGAATTTATTAAAGCCACTTAAAAGGGCACGATACTTAATGCCATAACTCATTACTACTACACATTTATTATAAAAACTAAGTCTTATATTTTAATAGATTATTTGTTTTAAATGTGGACACAAGTATTTAAAAACTATATGATATGCCTGATATTATTGCCTAAGTGCCGCTACTGCCACTTAAGTCCCCTGTTTATCATGAAGAGTTAATTGCTATTGTAGTGAACGTGAATGTTGTGGATAGATCTATCGGGATTGACAATCCCCGTCTGGGCTGTGCTTTCTAGATAACCATTGACGCATTTAACATTTGAGGTATTCTTTGGAGTGTTTGACAGAAGACCCTACATTTTTGGGGCAGACATTTTGCATTGATTGCATTACCAGTTAAGGTTCGGTGTCATGAGCTTAGTGCAATAATACATGTTTTGGACTACTGAATTTGTTTCGTAGTCTACTATTACTTAAATCTTGTGGTCCACTACTGAACATTACTTGATTATTGAATCACTACTTGGATTTCAGGAATAATACTTTGAAATATTGTAACTTTACTTTTCATACTGATATATCACTTGATTTATTTCAATACCGCTTTTACTTAAACCTATGAATTCAACAACATTAGTTTTGACGTTTTTGCATGTATTTTTTCAGGATAATATATTGCTAGCTGAGCATTGGGAGCATTCGAGTCGCACGGATATACATATTTTTGAAGGTTTTATAATTTGAGTACTATTCGATAAACGTTTTAAAAATGTTTTCTATTGCATTTAAATGGGACCTGTTGCAACTCTAATATTTTATAAAATTTATCGAATGGTTGACTTTTCAAAACGTCTCACTTAGAGTCGTTTTCTGTAACTTGTATTTTATGCTATGAAGTAGCACCCCAAGTGGTATTCCGCTGTGTTGTGATTTTGGGGGTGTTACACTTTGTATTCCTCACCTCTTGCAAACATTCTTTCCCCTTTTTTCTCTTCTCTAATCCTCTAAGTCTAACACCTTTTGTGTTCTTAATCTTCTCTTCTATCATTTGTTGAAGTACATACATCTCCGCAAGAGAGCCACAC
Organism: Tanacetum coccineum; assembly: GCA_026074375.1. Lineage (NCBI taxonomy): Eukaryota > Viridiplantae > Streptophyta > Magnoliopsida > Asterales > Asteraceae > Tanacetum > Tanacetum coccineum. Next base: position 44,391 of record BQNB010035600.1, read on the forward strand.
AAGTACCTAATCCATACTTATGTGTTTTTTCGAGGGTCTTCTTTCTCATACCCTTTCTTTATAATAGAGTCTCTAGGTTAGGTTAGGACTTGGTTCGTCCATCTATCTTTTAATCAATCGAGTTGCAAGGGAAGTCTTGTATATGTGGGATAAAACCTAGATCATTGGGGATCTAGTTGGGGTTTGGAAATCTTCTATATGGACACTAGTACATATATGAGATACTATCCTCTCAAATTCTTACGCTTATCTTCGGGATCACCGCCATCTATATATATAATAGTAATTCCTATAAGTGTTGACTATTTATGGTTACTTTCGGCTATTTTTTGAAACTTTCGAGTAAAGTTGGTATTTTAATGGGAAAATTTTGGCTGAAATCCTACTGTATCTTTGCATTAATGAATAGGCAAATATGTTAGGTCCTAGTGGCGAGTTGGATGGAACGCCAACTCTTCTGGATGGTCGAGATACGACCAAAACCGTGGAAACAAACTTAGTGTGTACCCATAATTTGTAATGCAGATAGTTAGGCTTATAAATAATTTTATTTGACTTGGAGGCTACTGGTTTTCTACATGGGAGAAGGGTAAAACATATGAGAACCATGTGGTTCTTTGGATAAATCTGTAACTATTCCGGATGAATGAGTTACGGCTAGAACGGCCAAACTAATCATAAATTGTGCCCAGATTTTCAAAATGAGTTTGAGACTAATATTTTCATATTAAGTGTCCCATTTTCTAATTAAACCCTATAGGATTTAGATAAACTTAAACATGGGCTTTCGTTTTGGGTCAAACGGAGTTATAAAATGAGAATTATGCTAAAAAATGATAGAACAAGAAAACGTTTTAAATAATCAGATTTGACACATGATGGTAAAATGATAACTTCACTTAGGATCTTAACACTGAGTAGTTATCTTGTAATCTCAGTAAACTAGAGTCTAACATCTTGTTTAATGCGAAAACCGTTCATTTATACCTATTACGGATTTTGAAATATAGGTCCATTAAGTCAGATTGCAAAGGGCAGAAATATGTATGTAATGATAATTACCTACATATGTGTATAGTACTATGGTAAGTCTTAATAAGTTCTTTTTCTTTGATATTTTATGAGCAATGCGGTGATCTCCGAAACATTAACGTGACTTTATTTTATTTCCTTTTTGATAATATTGACATTCGGTGTACTTTGTCAATTCCACTAGTTATTTATTGTTCGCACTAACCAGTCCGAACACTCTTCTTATGCTTTTGAATCGTGTATGTTGTGTTTGTAAGTCATTGTTTTGAAATCTTCCAATTGATGGGAGTACGGATTTATCTTGTTATCTCGGATCGTGCCTTATTTTGGCACATACCTTTGGAATGCGATTGACTAACGCCTTATTACTCTTCTTGTTACTTCTTATGATTTTGAAGAATCATGCCGTCAAGTAGACACTCCTTTTTACTTATTGTGACATTGTTTTGATATTGTGTTTTGTGTCGGCCATGCTTAAGTAGGATGATTTATAATCGTCTTATTGAAATGAATTAGGACGCTTCTTCATTTGAATAAGGAAATTATAAACCACCGAACCATAAGTTCATAATTCATCACTTACATGGATTGGGACGCCTCTTTATGTAAGTGACGAATTGTGAATGAGTGGGCTTATGTGTATCCGACATAGCGTGCGTTCGTTTGTACGAATCATTCTTTGGGCTATGAACTTCTTTCGACTCATAATTTGTTATATGGATTTCTTTTCGAATGTATATCGACCTCCGCGAACTTGATAAGCTAATCGTAATGAACCCTAACCGTTCCCAAGAATTGACGACTTTTCAAAACTATTCGTTTCCAATGGCTTTTTTTAGTCATGTATTTTATCCTTCCTTTTAAGAATTCTCACGGCACTCAATCCTTTTGCTCATATTCATTTCATATATTTGATGCTTTGACTTTTGTTCATTCAATTTTCGTTAAAAACCTCCACCAAGGACCTAAGTGTATCCTCATCTCTTCACAAGTAACCATACGACGAATAAGGCGAATTGAGCACCGGGACGGCGCTCCCGTAAGGAGGGGAGGATGTAAAACCCCGTAATTAAGGTCACTACTTAATTTAAATTTATAAATAAATCTTAAATTTTAATCATTCATTTCACTTTCTTAATCGATTTTTATTAAAATCGTTAATTTTAAAACCCTCGCGAACCTTACAATTTAAATTATCCGTTTTTATCAATCGAGAAACCAATGACTCCGTATACGGGCCTTAAGTGCCAAATTATTTTTATTTTTGTACTTTACGTTTTCCTCGTGTTTTATATTGCACCTAGACGAAAATTGCGATTTAGGAAAAAAAATGTCGGATTAGAATAGACAATTGAGCCCGAGATTTATAGGTATTATTAGTTAGGCAAAATTTGGCCAAAACCTACTCCTTACCCTTGTTATGCGCCGGCCCAACTCCAAAACCAAACACCCTCCTTTTTGTTTGATCCATTAGGTCCCTAATTCTAGTCTTGATCCAATAAAAGGTCCATTCTTCCTACTTAAGCACAAACACGACACATAACAACACATAGATATCACTATTATGTAGTAATAACAACCGGTCTCCTTTTCCCTCTCCCACTGTTCGACATAAACCACCCCCAAAACCCCTCTTTGATCTTAAAAACTCCATGAAATCCACTCCTTTTAACACCAAATCAACCTACAAGTAAACCTTAATCCTTCTTCATTGTTAAAAGTCACCATGCAATTGATTTAGAAAAAAACCCAATTTGAAGAACTTGGAGATTATTAGGGTTTTGCTTAAATTGAAGGTAGAGCATTAAGGGTTGAATAATTAGCGATTACAAGAAAGATTGGACCCAAGAAAAGTTAGGGTTTTGATTGGTTGTGGTGTTGGTGTCCTCGGACCAAAAAACATAGCCCCGCTTAGTTTCATGGTTGATTTCTTCATACCCATCTCCTTCTTCGTGGTAAGTGACTTTCCTTTAAATTCCTTATTGTTAATTTGATTGTTTCTTGAAGTGCATGTTGTCCTCTAGGATAGTTAGATATTGGTTTTTTCAGTGATTGAAGGTTAGTTTGATTGTGGCTATTGATTGTGGTTGGTGTTACGGGTGAAATTATGGATTTGGATAGTAGTTAAAATTAGGCGTGAGAAAGATAGTGTTTGATGGATCTGGATTTTGGACAGCAGATGTCGTGCTTGTACACCAAAATTATTGGCTTGTAACATACTGATTATATTTGATATTTGGACAATAGACTCTTAGGGCTTGATGTGGTGAGTTGGATGCTCAACCAACTCCTCCGGATGAAGGAGTTATGGTCAAATTACGAACATAGGTCGAATCTGGACCTTCGAATAGAAAATGTGTTAATCTCTAGGTTTTTGAACTAAAAGTTTAGGTTTTAAAGCTTGGCGTCATTCTAGACTAATCTTATAGTTGCTCACAGCCACTTTGGCCTAACAAATCATTGCTATTTTTAGTTTTGGATTTATGGACTAAACGGCAAAAACTAAGAATTCACTTAAAAAATCTGGTTTTTTGAACACTTGTTTAGTAAAGGTTGAATTCGTTGATTGAGTATATTAGTTTAATGATTTGGCTTAAATTTTTGAAAACTAGATTCATGTGGTTTTCCAGCGGTGAATGAAAATCACGCACCCCCCTAAAACCTTTATATCTTTTATAGTCAATATGAGAGATATGGTCCGGTGATCATGGCATAAATTCTGCAACGGTATTTTTCTGTTTTTGGAGTTAGCAATAGTAAATTCGTACCTTTTCTATAATTGGTAAACATTTGGAGTTTGAGGCTTAATGTTCTGGAAAATAGACTTCAAGGCCTTTCCAGGGGTGAAAGCCTCATGTCTATATCTTTTATGGTTTAGGATTATGCCCCTCTTAAAAATGACTAAAATCAAAAATTAAACTTTTACGTCTAGGATTGGAAAAATGTAAAGTGTGGCCATGTAAGATTAAGATAGGAATTTAGGGCGAGAGCGACCTTGTAAGTGTTTATTTGATATGACAGAGGTTAGCCATCTGAGACTTTATAATAAAACAAGTTGGTTTAGTCTGTGGTGCAATTTGTTCTTGTTTTGGGTTTTATTATCTAGTATTGAATAATTATTCTATCATAATGATATTATACCATATTCTAAGTCGCGGCTTGTTTTATAGGTCACGGCTAATCTTTGGAATCATCTTATCATACTTGGTTTCTCGTTCGACCATCTGCGTACAGTGATTTCATAGCCTCACCTTTTCTCTTTTAATGGTTTTCATAAACTGTTTTCGGGGTGAGAATACATGCTCTTTTTACTAAGTAAACTTATTGATTTCTACTACTTAAGCGTTACATGACTATTTTACTAAAGCTTGATTTGCTTACTACCTGATTTGAGGTCATTGAATACCTATATATGGAACCGTGAGTTTTGAACACATTACTTGTTTTACTTTTGGACACAAGTGTTTACAAATTGTATGCTACCCGGATTAATGCCTGAATATTATTGCATAAGTTACCTTCTTGCCATTAAGTCCCTACTTATCATGAACCGTTAATTGCTATTGTATGAATCGAATCCTTTCGAGCACCCAGTCAACGGACAATTTGTATTTAGAAGTTAGGTATAAGGCAATAATACCTAGTTATGGGGCAACATGAATTACATACAAGATATGTGTTAACGTCAAGGCTTCGGTGTCATGAGCTCAATGCAATCAAGATTTATACATTGTATTCGTTGCAATGTATTCTGTTGAATTATACTTTGAAATACTGTCGCTGGCTGATCTTAAACCTTGTGGTCCACTATTGAACATTACTTGATTTATTGAAACATTACTTGGATTTCGATAACAATTCTTCTAAATGTTGTAACGCTACTTTTCTTACAGAAATATTTCTTGAACTATTTCAATACTGCTTTTACTTAAACCTATGAATTCACCAACATTATTGTTGACGTTTTTGCATGTATTTTCTCAGGTTATTATCTTGCTAGCTGAGCATTGGGAGCATTCGAGTCGCGTGGATATCAAAACTTTTAGGACTTGGTTTTCTTCACATTCGATAATTGTTTTCTTTAAATATACAAATGAGTCACGTTTGAAATCTTGTAACCTTGTTAAATTATAAATTATTGGGACCTAAATTTACTCTGATTTATTTAAATCGAATGTGACATTTTATTAAACGTCTCTTTTGAGGTCGTTTTCTGTAACTTGTACTTTATATTATGAAGTAGCACCCCAAAGTGGTATTCTGCTGCGTTGTGATTTTAGACGGGTGTTACATGGGTAGTACACATAGTTCGTTCCATGTGATTGTTTAGGCATAAGTACTTGGTAGATGAAACTTTTATTTGCTATAAGGTTCGCCTTGTGGCAAATGGTAGTACTCAATTACTCGGTGTTCATGTGGATGAGACTTTTAGCCCGGTTGATAAATCGGCTACTATTCTGACCGTTCGCAGTCTTACAATTTCTCGACATTGGTTTGTTTGTTAACTTGATGTCAAGAATGCATTTTTGTATGGTGATTTATCTGAGACTATTTATATGCACCAGGTTCTGGGATTTCTCTATGATAGATATTGGACAAGTTAATTAATTTCTAGGCATTTATGTGACCCGTTCTTCTCGGACATTTTTATCTCATCGAGAGTATGCTTATGAGATCCTTAAGCGTGCTCATATGGTTGGTTTCATTTCGTCGACTCTTGTTGACACTGAGTCCAATTGGGAGCAAATGGTCTTCGTTACTGGTCCTACATCATATCGCAGTCTTGCAGGTGCTCTTCAGTATCTTACGTTTACGAGACCAAATATTTCATACGTTGTTTAGCATGTTTGTCTTTACATGCATGACCATAGAGAGCCTCATTTCTCGGCTCTTAAGAGGATTTTGAGATATGTTAGTGGTACACTAGATCATGGTCTTCGGCTTTATTCGTCTTCTACATCGTCATTGGTTGTTTACTAGGATGAAAATTGGGCATGTTGCCTAACTACACGTCGTTCGACGTCATGATATTATGTGTTTCTTGAAAACAATGTACTTTCATGGTCTTTTAAGCGGCACATTACACTCTCACGATCTAGTTCTGAGGCTGAGTATAAAAGTGTTGCTAATGTTGTTGTTGAGACTTATTGGTTATGGAATTTGTTACACTCTCACGATCTAGTGCCGAGGCTGAATAGTGGTTGATATTACCATATATTCTCGACTACATTAGTTTATTGCGATAATATTAGTGCGGTATACTTGTCCTTCAACCCTGTTTAAAATCAATTTACGAAGCATATTGAGATTGATGTTAACT
>BQNB010035601.1:0-50742 GCA_026074375.1 Tanacetum coccineum
TTTCCCGAGAATATCTTTAGACGAGAGTTAAAAAGCAAGACTTGATCACCAACATTGAAAATGCGGTTTTTAATCTTTGATTCGTGAAGCTTCTTCGTCCTCTCCTTGTAAATCAAAGAATTCTCGTATGCTTGATCACAAAGCTCATTAAGTTCATTAAGTTGCAGCTTACGGTGATCGCCCGCGGTTTTAAGATCAAAATTAGCATGTTTTAATGCCCAATACGCTCTATGCTCTAATTCGATAGGTAGATGACACGGCTTTCCATACACGAGCTTGTAAGGTGTGCAACCAATTGGTGTCTTATAAGCAGTACGAAATGCCATAGAGCGTCATCAAGCCTATCGGACCATGAGGCACGGTTTTTGTAACATTTCTGATTTTCACGTATTGTACGACTCGTTAAAGTCAACAATTTATATTAATCCGATACGCGTTTACTTTTAAATTTTAACGTTTAAGCTAAATCGCGTAGACTAAAAAGAAATCATTTTACGTGAATGGTCACCAAATAAATTAAGGTTTATGTCCAGTAAGTGTCTAGTAATTATTTAAGTAATAATTATCAAACTTGCTCAGTTTTATTTTGATTGGTCACGTAAATGAGTTACGTTTCGCAATAAAATATACTTAGACGCACCACGGAAATACCTAGACTTACCTAGACTTAAACCGGTACACATTTAAAATATCTAAGCACAAGATTTAATCAAAAATCTTGTGCTAGTGTCTCAAAACCCACGAATGTGGCCAAGAGAGTAAAACAAATCGTCATAAGTGATTCTCAAATTCACAAAGTCCTTAAAATCTACTAGGAAGTCTTAGGAAAAGCATGTACACCCCTTAACTCATTAAAGCTAGTCACATCTTGTCTTTATAAGATATTTGCAAATATCTAGCCACTTGGTTCTTTTCTTTGTGTTGTGTGTGTCGTGATTTTTGACTAGGAAGAACCCACGACATGCAAACTTGCATATCTAGCCAAATATGGTACAACATATTGCTAATTAAGGTTCTTGTCCCTTGATGGGATGGTTAGAGGTCAAGTGGAACAACTAGAGACTCAAAGATTTAAACTAGGGCACGTTCGGTTTGTATTTGTGTGACTAGAAGTCCTAACTAGCTTTTTGTCTATAAATACTTGCTTCCTAGTCCACTTAATAAGTTTCTAAGACCCTAAAACACTCTCAAGTAATAAACATAACCCATTTGGTCTCATTTTCACTCGTCACTTTCCAAAACCAAACCACACTCGAACCCTTTTTGCATTCTTAAGTCCAAGTGACCCTAGGAGGCATTTACGCGAGCTAAGGAACGGGTTATAAGCTTTGAAGCTTTTAATATTACACGTTTGGGTGTAAGAAGAAACGAACACAAAGCTAGGACCCTTTTGTAAGTCGTAGCTCGAGCTTATGTTATTTTCTTATTTATATAACGTCGTATTATGGCTATTTTGCTTATTGTTCGAGTTTATAACTCAAGGGTACGTGAAACACGCATGGTTCGACCCATGCATGGTTCAAGCACGCTTATAAGTTATTCACTGTGAATGTGTGTGGTGCTAGAATAAATGAAACACGATTAAGAGAACAAGTAACGAACGAACAATGACTGAAATGAACCTATGAATGTAAATGAGAGGGTCATGAACCCGTTTTAATGAAAACTGTTAGGATATGTCATTTCTGCTGATATAGTCATTTCTGCTGATATAGTCATTTCTGCTGATATAGTCATTTCTGCTGATATAGTTCATTTCTGCTGATAGTTAATCATTTATGCTGAAAGTAATAATAAAAGTCGAGGTTCAAACACGACATTTTAGATGCAAAAATAGACAAAACCACACGTAAACTTTACCATGTAAATAGTTGGCTCGATTAAGGGCACGGTGTAGTATCTAAATATGGTTTTGCATGAAAAAGACGTAGCTTAATCGAGCTTATTCGAGCCACAAAGCTTACTAGCTTAAGAACATTTTTTTTAAAACCATAACAGTGGCGTGTGTAGCCACTGTTGACCATTTCCACTTGTTGGAAAGCAACAAATGAAAAGTTTTTCCTAGGCCCATTAAAGAAATAAATAAAGTTACTAGTTTATTTAGTTAGAGCTAAAAATGTAACTTTTGTAATTAGAGGGACTAGAATGTATCTTCGAAAACATTAAAGTTTTTTTTAAAAGTATTATTTTCGAATATAATATAAACTTGGGGGACCATTTGAGTAAATTCTGAAAAACAGTAGGGAGCTGTGAAGTAAAATTAAAATGATTAATTTACTTTTCACAAACTTAAGGGACTAGTTATGACATTTTGAAACTAGAAGGTTTAGAAATGTAAATAATTATAAGTTAAAAACCGAAGGGACTAAAAGTGTAAATATTTATTTATTTTTTTCTTCGACTTGAGTATTAAGTGTATAATAAAATACTTGATAAGTTTTTTATGAACGAGAACGATACGAAAATATAATTATATATTTACGTTCGGATATTAATGGGTTTTTAATATCCGAGTTGATAAATAGAACATATTTATTTAAACGGAAACATTTTACGTTTAACGAAACAATCAGAAATATATATTTGATATAAAGGGTTTAATAATGACGATTTTAATAAATAAGTGTATTTATTAAAAACAGATATTTCCGTTTACGACATTTCATCGAAAATAATACATTTCCTTAATCGTGGGCCCACCACACAAGTGATAACTAGTATTTATAAACTTAAAATGAAATTTAGTTTGTATATAGAGTCGTTAGTTTAAACAAGGGTAAACTACGACGGTGACCGTATTTTACTTATGGTATTGACGGTGTTGGTTTCGATACTGCTTGGATATTTTATATCAAACAGGGTACTACCTGCTTAAGTGAGTTCATGGCCCCACATTTTGATTAATTATATAAAATGATTTATATCTTTGGGGTGATAACATGCTTGTTTTTCAAAACTGGACGCTAAGGGTAATTTTATATAATGGTTATGTGTTTGACTACAGTAGCGATAACCCACTGAGGCCCGATTATCTTGGAATGTTCAAATCAATAGTCGTTCGTTGGGAATTCATTATGCAGGAGCGCGAATGTTATAATTAGATCTATTTGGGATTGAATCCCGTTGGTTGCAAGTAGCGCTCATTGTGCCGGTTTGTAACGGACATACAACGTTTTTTAGACCATGTCGGGTTGGGATGTTTCGGGTTAGAACATCGTAAAGGGCATTATTCTGGCAATTAATTGCACACAAAATGGTCGAGCTTCGGTGTCATGAGCTTAGCAAACAATAATTACTTTTTGATGATGTTTGCATCTGTTGCTTAATCATACACTTGGAAATCTTGCGGTTCCTACTTTTGGTTACATTAAACCATGAAATTCACCAACTTTATGTTGACGGCTTTTAAAAGCATGTTTTTCAGGTCAGCTAAAGAGGCATGAGATGCCGTGATACTATTGGAGGTCTTTTGGGATGTCAAACCTAGAGATTCGAGTCAAAAATATATTGTTATGTGAACAATTACTAAATGTCGAAGCATTTAACTTTACGTTAGGAACGATTTAAAGGCTTGTGCTTTATGTAATAAACGATTAAATAACTGTTTATCAATGTTCTTTAAAGCTCACACTTAGTTGGTCTTTCTTATAATCTTGTGCTATTGACCCATAAAGTAACGCCCTCGGATATTCAATAATCCGCCTGCTATACTCAGATTGTTGTGGGTGTACAGAAGAAAATGTCGGATCACCGTGTGCTAGGCGAGGGTTGGGGTTAAGCCCCAAACTGACTGGTCCAGACATTGATCCCAGAGAAACAACGGGAAATGATCGTCCTGATTAGCAGAGGATGCAAGCTGTCAGGATCGACAAAGAGCTACGCCGATCGAAACAAAAGCCGAGATGGATTTTCGGGGGGAGGTTGGGGACAGAGTTTATGCTCAAGGTCTCGCACTTGGAAAAAAGGGGTTATACAGTTCGGTATGCGGGGGGCAAGTGAACCGAGATATGTCAGACCTTTTAAGGTGTTAGCCAAAGTTGGGAAAGTTGCTAGAGGCAGGATACTTCCTCAAGAGTGAGCAGAGTTTCACATACTTTCCATTGTGTCTAATCTAAAGAAATGTACGTGACGAACCATTAGTCATGCCGTTGTTAGATGGATATCATTGTACGATAAGCTCTAGTTTGTGGAAGAGCCCATTGAAATCATAGAATGGGAGATCAAACAATTAAAGCGAAGCCAGATACCATTGGTTAAGGTTCGCTGGAACTCTAGGAGAGGTCCTGAGTTCACCTAGGAACGTGAAGATTCGTTCAAACAAAATACCCACCGCCTTTTCACATACGGGCTTGTATCCACTACAAGGTCTTAAGCTTTAAGGACAAAGCTCTTTTAACAGGTGGAGACTGTAACATTTCTTAATTTTAGGTCATTTTACGACCCTTATTTATTCGTCACTATTTATTTTGGTCCGATACGCGTTCACTTTTAATTTAACTTTTAAGTTAAATCGCGTAGGTCTAGAAAATAATCATTTTATGTATTAGGTCACCTACATAATTAAGGTTTGCATCAACCAAGTAATAAATAATTATTAAGAAGATAAATTATAACTTGTGTATTTTATTTTTATTGGTCACGTATAGGGGTTTCGTTTACATATTAAATACATTTGGACACACCACGGTATACATAGACTTACTACGACTCAAAACAATACCCACTTTTACACCTTACACACAAAATAATTCAATTTTGTGATATATATAAACCACTTAGGGGGCATTAGGATATAAATATGTACACATAAACCACTAGAAATCTTCCTTTATGATCCCTAAGTACATGTACATGCTCTATGTAATTAAGAATAGTAACTTAATTGTTTCCTAGTTGCTAATACTTTTATGGGTTAAAGGACTCTTTGGATCCCTCTTGGCCTTAACAGTCCCACCAACCAGATTACCGCAGCTAGTGATGTACTTGCTCAAAATCTATGAGATTTCCATAATTCATAGCTAAATCTTGTACATTCACTTAGATATTAAACGGGGGGGGGGGGATTGTACTAGGTGGTTTGGCTAAAAAACCAAATGTGTAATTAAAACTAGAAGAAACCACTAAACCACTAGATAGGGGCCGGGTTTGTTTGTTTGAGACTAAGGGACATGTACCTAAGTATTTGGCCTTAAATATACACATACTCCTCTACCATTTAGCACTCTTGAAAACTACACATACACCTAAACACTATCTAATCAAACCATCCTTGTCTCTTCTATAGTTCGGATCATAAGACGCGAACAAACAACCTCACAACTCATTTGAACCTACAAACAACACTAGGGTTTCTATACAAGTGCATAAGGAGGTACACAAGCCAAGGGTTGGCGTACATTGGGTTATACGATCGTGTATACATTGGGGTTGACACTCTACTCGTTAAAAGACATGACCAAGCCACTTAGGATATTTTGTAAGTCACGTTTAAATGTATACAACTCGTATTTTAATTGTTTCTTCGTCGCTAGACATTGTGTCACGTAAATAATGCACTAACGTGAAACCATGCGTGACGATGTACGTATAAATACTTGTATAGGGCTTGTGTGGTGATGAATATGTTAAAACATGTGAAATATGACTTAAAATGAACTAGGGTATCAAACGTATTCGTTTAGATGCAAACGTGAACACCAACGTGAACAAAAACCTTTACAAACAAATTTCACGAAAACCTATACGTAAACTATACGTGAAAGTCTTAATGACGAGGCTTGGGGAAGGGTGTACTACCTTATTAAACACTTGCATGTGTTAAACACGAACCGTAGGTCGAACAAATAAGCTCAAGATGTTCGGCTTATGATTTAACGTCACAAACCCAAAACATTTAGACCCACAGTGGACGTATACGTCCACTGTTGGGCCATGAAGCCCACAAAGGAGTAAGCTTGGCTTATGGTTGTGGCTTATAATGAAATTTGAGTGCTTTTCTAAAGATTTAAAACCCTAAAAACCAACTAGTGAGCCTAATGGGCTGCATAAGGGGTATATCAGCGTGGAGCCCCACTCTAGGGCCCAAGCCAGCCAACAGGACCATTCTCCCAAGAACACCTAGGGGCCCCTCCCAGCATTCGACGTAACACCATAAGCTCTTGTGCTTATTCAAAGGGCCTAATGGGTATTAGGGCTATATATAGACTAGGTATCTTTAAAAACCAAGCGGATCCTTAAATGGGCTCGTTAGCCCATTACCGTAAGCCCACGAGGCCCATAAGCCGCAAATAAGCTAGGACAGCTTATTTGTGAGCTTAGACAGCTTATAAGCCTTGTGATAAGCCTAGGCAAGCTAACGGACCAAAAAAGAAATTAAGCCAAACCCTTTAGAACCTTATGGGTTGTATCGAGCCCAAAAACGGGCCTAATTAAGTGGCTTATTTTGCTTATGGAATAAGGCCAAAGTTAAAACAGACCTAAGAAGCTTATTGAGTTAAGAAAAAATGAGTTGGGTCGTGTGGAGGAAAACCTTAAAGGGGCCTTTTACAAATCATTCGGTTAAGTTATTGGGCTAACGAGCCCAATAAGCCTAAATAGGCTCATTCGAGCTTATTATTAAGCCCAAATAGTTTCCCATAACTTAAATAAGCTTACCAAGTACCTTCGTGCCTTTTAAAACTTAATCGGACCTTTAAAACACTTATTGGACCTTAACGGGCCCAATAAGGTCCATTAAGCCAAAATAAGCTCTCCCGAGCTTATTTATAAGTTGGAATAGCTTATATGGCTTATTGGAGCTTAATGAAATCTAATGTCACTTGTTAGAACTTAATTGGAGTTAAAATGCGATTTTTACAAGTTAAGGGACTAAATGTGTCAATTTAGAAACTTGAGGGTTAAAACTGTCATAACTGATTTTATAAGGTTTAGGGACTGTTTTGAGCACTTTTGGAACTTAAGGGGCTGTTTTAAACATATAAGGACCTAAAGTGTAAATTGTGTTAAGTTGGAGGACTAAATGTGTAATTATGAAAACTTAAGGGTTTGAAATGTAAAATAGTATATATTTTATATACCCAGGGGCTGTTTTGTAATTATAAGAAACTTAAGGGTATTTTGTGAACGAAAGTGATTTCATAAACATTTAACTTATCGGACGAGTTGTATTCAGGAAATATACGAGTTAAACCTACGATTTAATAAATACGAATATTTATTAATAACCGTTATACGTAGACAAGAACGTATGGGATAGTTTACCTTTCCAAGAGCCATCAACAATTTCAAATACATTAAACACGTACACCACCACACAAGTGATAACAGTATATATAAACTGGCAATTTGTTGTAGTTTATACATTGAGTCTTTAGCCTAAACTTGTAGACTAAGACTGGCCGTATTTACTTAGGTATCTGACGGTGTGATTCATACTTGGATATATATTATCATTTTCAGAGGACTATTTACTAAGGTGAGTTCATAGCCCCATGTTTAACTATTTCTTAATGTTTAATCTTTGGGTGAAGAACATGCTTGTTTTACTATTGGGACGCAAGTGTACATTTTCTACAATGATTACGTGTTTGCCTAGAGCGATAACCCATGAGCCCTTTATCATGTACCCACACCCCTAATATGTCAATATTAATGGATTATGAGCGGCGATAATGTTATAGGATTGAATCTATTTGGGATTGACAATCCCCGTTCGGGTGATTAGCTATCACCGGGAACGAACGTATACCATGTCGGATTTGGGATGTTGCGGGTTAGAACATCATTCACGGGCATTCATTGGCAATATATTGCATTCATACATGTCGAGCTTCAGTGTCATGAGCTTAGGAAAACGTAATTACTTTTTATGATGTTTGCATTTGTTGCTTAATCATACACTTGGAAATCTTGCGGTCCTACTATTGATTTACCTAAACCTATGAATTCACCAACTTTATGTTGATATTTTAAGCATGTTTTCTCAGGTCAATAAGGCACGGGGTGCTCAGATACATTGGGGGTCACTCTATGGAAAGAGTCAGTACTAAAGATTTGGGCGTATTACATTTTGGGAACACTTGTTATAAACCGAAATCTTTACTTACATTGTCGAACAATTTGAAGCCATGAGCTTATGTAATGAACAAGTATTTTGTTAATCCAATGTATCTTATTAAAACGACACGTTAGTGGTCGTTCTCTTATCTTGTGCTATTGATCCATAAAGTAACGCCCTCGGATATTCAACATTCCGCTGCATACTCAGATTTGAGGGTGTTACAAGACCCATAAAGATCTATTAAGTTGCTCAAAATTAAGCCCATAAGTGTTCCCATAGGCTGTTTGCTTTGCAGTTTTAGCCAAATTTGCTTTTTAGCTTTTCAGTGCTTATCTGTTGGTTTTATTTGCTTTTTCTTGTTCCTAATTGCTTATTAGATATAATTTGTCATCTTTGTTAGCTTATTTTTCTTTCCATTGTGCTTTTTAAGTCCAAAAATAAGCAGACAGTTAACCATTTTAGACTTAGTGTTAATCAAGCATTCTGTCACATTCAATTCAGCTTTTCTGTGCTTATTTGTCTGCTTTCTTGGCTTATTTTTGCTCCCATATGCTTATTAGGTTTGTCTAGTTATTTGTTTTTGCTTATTTTGCTTTTTCATTTGCTTATTTGTTCTTAAAAAGCCAAAAAAATTAGCCTCTTAGTGCCTTAAGTTTATATTAAGTTTTCTGTCAGCTTAATTTGTGCTTTTCCAGCTTATTTATAAGTCTTCATAAAAAGTTGTAGTTAAGAAAAATGCTTATTTTCATCTTATTAAAAAAGTTGTTTTAAAAGTTTTTTGCAAAAAAAAAATATGGGAGTAGAGAGGTCTCAAGGGTGAGCAGGGCTCGAACCCGAGACCTCACCTCTCAACCAAAGCTTTAGCATACACACACTCTACCACCGGCACCAGCAGGGCCATCTGGTAGAGTTGTGTAAGATTTATTATATAAGGGGTTTTTCCCCCATTTGCTTATAAGCCCTTTTGGGCTTATTTCAATAAGCTGGCAACCCAACTTTATTTTTCCTAGAATCAGCATAAGTCAAGGTACTTTTTGTAATTTTTTCACATTTTTCACAATTAGTTTGATATTTTTTATAATTTATTTTCATTAAAACAGTAATTAATTCATAATAAATAAAATAAAAGTCAAAAAAATATAATTCTTTTTTAGAAAATTTTCTTTTATCAGGTAGGACCTAGGAAAAATAAATTTGCTTTCGTAGGGTCAAAATTTTAGATTTCGATTTTTTAAAGAACGGGATTGAATCCCGTTCACGTTTTTCGTGTTTTTAAGCTTTAAACACTTTCGTTTTTGGTCTAGTTTTCTTTGTTCTTACATTTTAGTCACTTAGGATTTATAAAAAGTAAAAAAAATCATTTTAGGATTAAAATTTCATGTTTTAGGTTTTTAAGTCGCGTTTTTACGTTCCCGTTTTAGGTTTTAACTTAAATTGCTTTCGTTTTAGGTTTTCTTTACTTGTTTTTGCATTTTATTTGTAGAAATAGATAACCAATTCAAATCTTTGATTATTCAAGCATAATTCCCAAACCGATTCTCGATTTTCAAATTCACGCCTCGTTGGGACATAACGACCCGGGAATCATACTTCCGGTTTACTACATTGAGAGATTTTTGATTCTTATCCTTATATTTATATATTTATAAGTATTATATATTTATTTATATATATATTTAAAAGGGTTGGTCAGAAGCTTGTCAGTACTCCATGTGGATTTTATTTGTAATGTCTTTAAGCGAAGTTAGAAGCCTTGTTAATGTGTCATCACTGAACTTGTAAAGTTCATCTGAGCGCATAAACTTGTTTCTCTCTTGGTTGTCGACTTAAATGAATCCTTGAGGGTCTTGATATGGAGTGAATGGGTCCCTTTTTTTGAGGCTAGGTCTGGTAGTTTCAGGCTTGGTGACATTGATCTTCTGGTAACTTTCAACTCCAAGTTAAAGATCTTCGACTCACTTTTGAATAACCAAGATTCTGGTGAACATTCTCAATGCTATTGCGAAGTCAGAAACATCATCGCTTGAGAGATTTATGAGTCGGTTCTGAACAAGGAGAAGCATGTCCTCGATGTCATTGATACGAAGACGTGGAAAGTCGCCTTCCTTGAATCTGTAAAGGTCGTTATCGGCTCTTCTTACTACAATCTCTTTTAGATACCCATACCCATGTTTCCTCATTACCTCGACCTGAGTTACTGCCAGAATACGTTTCATAGAATATACATCATGTCTTGATTCCAGGCCCCGTGCATATCCATAGAAGGTCTTATGTTGTTCTCTCCAATGTGAGATAACGCATGTTTATCATAGGCAACTTTAACAGGAACCCATATATCTGGAACCATGTCTTTAATGACTGGAAGATCATATTGAGCAGCCTTTGTCTTTGTAATAGAAGTCGTGTAGGTCATTGTCAAAACTCCTCCTTGCAGATACTTGAGATCATTGTTGAAGAAGTAGTCAACTGGTACTTTTTAACGATTTCCACTCATAACTAAAGGAAGGGGTTTGGTAAGATCAAATGGATAGTCACCGCCTTCTGGATTCTCCCAATCAAGTTTTTCTAAAAGAGCCTTGTAACATTCTTCAAAGTCATATTCTAACTCAGCATAATTGGTACGTGTGCCTTTGAGAAGTCTGAATGCTGGTCCTAACAGGGTTTCTTGAGTAAGATTGGTGATTTTCAGGCCATTCATGATGTATGCAGAGAAGTCAATAGGAGTGCTCATCAATTCATCAAAGGTCTTTGACGGTTTATCAGCAGAAGATGCAAGAGTCATTAACCAGCTTTGAGTTTGTCCTTGTTGTGGAGTCTTGCCAACATTTCAATCAGGATTAGTGGGATCTTGAGGTTGTGTAGGTTTAGTGAACCGGTCACGTTTAGATGCAACCTTTCCCTTGGGTTCTTCATCATCATTACCCGGGTTCTCTTCTTGATCTTGTGGCATATCAGAATTTCAATCTCAAACTCTGGTTCCTCTAACTAAACAGACTTTCCAAAAGATTTTGGTTGAGACTTGGTGCCTTTGGATGAGCCAGACTGTGATTCTTTAGCTTTAGGACCTTTTGTTGGTTCTGCATCCTTGCTAGTCTTCCTCTTCTTCAACCCTCGGTCTGATCCAGCGGAAGGGTCTTCATCTTTATCTTTGTCTTTTTGGCTTCTCTTCAACGAATACACTTTATCATAAGTGGAGAAGAGAGTCTTGTCGAGATCATAAGATTTTATCAATCCTTCATAGCATTCTCTGTGTTCAGGAGCTGCCAGATATGATTCACTTTTATCTATTTTGTCGATAAGAATCTTCTTCAACTCAAATTCTGTAAGCGTTGCAGCAGCCTCATATGAAGATTGTGGTTGAGAAGACTCCTTGGCTAGAACAGCCTCTTCAAGTGACTTAGTAACCATGCGTTAAATCTCTGGATGAGCAAAGTTAGACACTTCCTTTGGCAGAATCTGAGAAA
Organism: Tanacetum coccineum; assembly: GCA_026074375.1. Classification (NCBI taxonomy): domain Eukaryota; kingdom Viridiplantae; phylum Streptophyta; class Magnoliopsida; order Asterales; family Asteraceae; genus Tanacetum; species Tanacetum coccineum. The sequence goes on from BQNB010035601.1 coordinate 11,524, forward strand.
GTTGAATCTTGACTTGCTCAGTGATCCTAGAAGTAATGGATGCCGAAAGGTAGCTTATGAACTCGTCTCTGGTGGCTCCGAGTCTTGCATCTAGATGTTCATCTACTAAAGTAGTCACTTGAGTTTTAAGAGGATCGTCCTTTTTGAGTTCAGAAACATCTTTCTCCAAAGCTGAGACTCTGTTGTTGAATTGGAAGACGGATGCGAAATCAGGAAGTGCAGATTGAGGATTTGTAGCTTCAGTTGTTGGTGGTGGTGTGGATGTTGATTGTTGTGGTGGAGGAGTGAAGGATGGTAATGATTGTGGGATGACGGTGGAGTATACTGGTGAAGAATCGGTGATAACTGAGATAGGTACAATAAGGAGTGTGAGTGTTTGCTGGCTTGGTACTTCATGATGGACGTGAACATCCATTGGAGAAACAATTTCTGCATCAGTATGGGGAATATCTGAAAAATTCAAGAATTTAGATGCCAAGTCAGATGAGTGAGAAGAGCTGGTAACTGGGACTTCAGTCTTCTGTGGAACAGTAGAAAGTGTCACATGAGCATCTTCTATGACTTGAGAGATCTCTGGATTTTCATTCCCTTGTTGAATGTTAGTCAATTCAGCATCGGTACCCTCCTTTTGAACCGTCTCATCATCAGCTTGAACTGGTTTATTCAGCCGTATATCCACATCATCGTATAGCTGACTGGTAGTATAATCCATCTCTTCATCTTCATCACCTTCAGCTTTATCAGAAATCTTTGTTTCATCTTCATCATCAGAATCGTTGGACGGGGTTTTAACAAACTCGTCCTTCACTTCTTATTCATCATCTCCTATAACTTCTTCATTTTCTTCTTGATCAGACTCAGAACTCGATTCATTCTTATCAGTTTCATGCTCGGAATCCGACTCATTTTCATTGTCTGATTGGGTTTTGTCATCATCACTGTCATTCTCTTGATCACTGTCTTCACCACTTGAGTCTTGTTCATTATTGCTATCATCTTCATCATTTCCCTAAGATTCAGCTTCACTTTCAGATGATTCTTCTTCAGTCACATCGGGAACCCCTGGTTTAACACCAGTTCCTTCATTTGTGACAGAAGGTTTGATTTTTGCAGCACTTGGAGCAATTTTGATAATAGTACCAGAACCACTTGGATGAGTCTTGTGAAAGTCCCTCAAGCTCTTCTGTCTAGCTTCTTCATACTGAGCTTCTTCAGTTAATGCCACTTCAGAGAGCAGATCAATTCCTTTGCGCTTCTCAAGAGTCATCTTTTCCTTCTTCTTAGACAATGGCATCTCAGGAGTTTCTCTAATAACAACACCTCCTGCTGGAGCCTTAGTAGACTTCTTTGCAGGTCTCTTAACTCTCTTTGACTTCCCCGTAGGTTCTTCAGGTGAAACTGGGACAGTAGCGAGTTGAGGAGATGCAGGCTTCTTGAACTTTCTTGCCTTTTTAGGAGGTGTATCTCCTGTAGCAAAACCAAGGTAAGTCTTGTAAGCTTTGGTTTCCTTCATCTCAGGACTGGTTAATGATTCAGGAAGAACATCACCATAGATTTGAGTTGCTTCTTTTATAGAGACAAATCTTAAAGTGTTTATCAGATAGTCATCCTTGGAGGTGTGCATCCCGATCTTGTCTCTCCAGGAGACTTCCTTGTCTTGAGTAAGGAAGTAGTTAATGATAACTTTGGTGAATCGAGGGTAGTACATCTTTTCTTGCTTTTTATAGGCTCTGTTGTCAATCTGGTAAATGAAATCTTCCCATAGTAGTTCAACATAGTCTACATTCCTCTGATGGTACATACCTAAAGGATTTATGCTCTAAAGAGACAAAGCTTATGAAGACCAGTTATCTTTCCAGATAAACTTTTGTTAATGAGAGCAACAAAAGTTCTCCAAGGTTGATGCATCTGATCAACAACAACATCATTGAGTGAATTGATTTCCCCAGTGTGACCAAGTTCTCTTAAGAAAGACATAATTTCTTCATCAGTAGGAAGTGCATCAAAGTCTTGACCCTGTACTCTAGGGCAGATCTTAAAGATATCTCTGAAGATTTCCAAAGTGAGTTTGAATCTCTTCCTTTTGTCCATTTTGAATATGTAGAAAGTGTCATGCTTGTAAACTGAATCCCAGAATTGGTGCATGTAAACTTCTGGAACATCTGCAGTGATGAGAAATGCAGAGTAGCATGGAGTGAGAGCAAGAGCATCCAGAACGACTTGAAATGTGGGTTCTCTTTGTATCTTTCCAGGATTGAGTCTTCTGTTGCATTTCCCAATCTCAAGTCTTTTCTCCTTGGGAACAAGTTCAAGATCAAGTTTGGCTTGTTGAGCAGTAATGGAAGACATGATTCTGCTAAGATTTGTCACATACAGTTCATATACAAGCAAATATATATCTTATAATAATTATATACTATACTATATTATTATAATTATATCACTGAAAGACAATTAGATCAATGACATGATTGATTTAGATTGCAAGACTAATTTACACTAGGAATTATGCATACAGTTACAAGGCAAAATATTGACACACATAAGACCAGGAGAAACACACAATCATACAACACATGAGACCAGGAGAAACACATAATCATACAACACACTAACTATAGGCAATCTATAGAAACCAAGGCAATCACTAAAGATTTCTAAGGAAAAACTAGACCTAAATTAATCACTAAGTGATAAGTTAAGGTTTCATTAAACTTAGATTAGATTACGAGATTTGATTACCAAGATTACGAGATTAGTTCTTCTAGAAAAAAATCATGTATAGTTCGCCCTATATAAGTGTATAGTTCGCCTGTGTTGACCCAAGTGTATAGTTCGCCTATACAACCATGTATAATTCGCCTGTACTAAGCCGCATGTATAGTTCGCCTATGTATCCGTGTATACTTCGCCTGCATTAACACTAGTGTATAGTTCGCCTATGTATACATGTATGTATAGTTCGCCTGTGTTAACATTAGTGTATAGTTCGCCTATGTATACACGTATAGTTCGCTTGTGTTAAAAACTAGTGTATAGTTCGCCTATGTGAAGACGTATAGTTTGCCTATATAACACTTACACCAACATTTTACACCTTTTCAAGCATCACTATCCATCTTAACATGATCACATAGCATCTAGGAAACATTTTAACACATTTAACTCATGAATTAACCACAAAAATCTTGCCTTTTGACTTATTCGACTCACATAAACATGAAAACCCAAGATATTCAAGATTTTAACATACTAAGATGTTTAAGGACACTCAAATTCACACAAACAGTTATTTAAGCAATTCTAAACCCAAACCCATGAACTTTTACAAGTTCTTGACCATTTTTCATTGGTACGATATCAAGAATCAACCAAAACGTATGAATACGTTATCCCCATTAAAAACTGTTATAGGTACATCATCTAGACCCCTATAGGACCAAAACCCCTCAATAAATTTAACATCTCATCCACTTTTAGGGTGACAAAAGTTAGATCGAATTTTAGAGTTTTTTTAGCATAATTCCAAGATTAGGTCTGATATATGGAAGTTTTAACATTAAAACAAGTGTATCTTAAGATTAAAACAAAGATTGAATGGGTTCTTAAAGGTTTTAAAGATTTGATAATGGAGGTTTAAGGTTTTTTTAAGAGTGACGAGTGTGGGAAAACACGGTAAGGGGTGTTTATGCTTAAAACTTTTTTGGGTTTTGGCATAAATGCCCCCTAAGGTTTACTAGAGCTTCCATTTTCCTAATAAACTTTACTTAAGGTTTAATTAAGTTTCTCAAATGGAAAAACTAGTCCCTAAAGTTTAGTTATCAAGATTAGGTCTCACATTTTGTAATAATACCCTTAAAGAATTAAACACATAAACAATAAAGCCCGATTGAGTTAAAATTAATTAACTCCCCTTTAAATATTTATCCGATATGTTTAAAATATTTTTCGATTATCACATGATTAATTATGAAGAAGATATTTGACATTTTTGATAAGATCGATTTAAGCTCAGATTGGTTAGATCTTTTATATCTAGGATAAACAATAACAATGATTGAATATGCACAGCGGAATTATAAGAACACAATCAATGTTATCACAAGGTTTTCTTTATTCATACGTTTTTCATATTACCCCAACTATAACTTAGAGTTACTAACTAACTATAATCTAACTATGGTGTACACATACACCTTTTACTATTCGACTTCCATCAGTCGACTCTGCTTTTTTTTAAATCATGTCTATGATCTCTTTATATAGGGAGAGATCATGACTTACAAAGGAAGTAAATCAATAGATGGGGAAACTATTTAAATTATATTAAACCTCATTAAGATGTTTCCTAATCATTATCTTGTAGAATATTTGACCAAATCTTCATATCTCTCTACCAGCTTGTAGAGTTTCATAATGACGACTTTGATCCTTTTGTTTTACAATTCGATTGTCATTTTTTATCATCTAATCAATTGAATCCCAACATCTTCCACTATTTGATGATGACAAAGACAATCAATGTTCTTGTTACGGAACTTTCCTTAGAGTTGAGAAAGTTTGAGATCATGGATTCCCTGAATGAAACAAATTCCTTTGGTAAAATGCTATTTGCTACCCACTTAAATTAAGATCTCTTGAACATGCACCACATTATAGTAATATAGCTGGCAAAATCAATAAAATTGTAATTTCTTCCCCCTTTTTGTTAATATTCTAATAATGGTCTCCTGTAGATATGCATCTTGGATCATAACACACTACAAATCATTACCCACCCACTACCAATCCATCCTTATTAATGCCTCAAAATCCCCTCAATGAAGCATAATAAGATAATAACTCTGAGCCAGTAGAAACATAAACTAACAGTTGTTATAAATGACTAGCGTAGTATAGTACGAAACACTTCCCTCAAGTGGCGGTGAATGTAGATGGTTTTTAAACATTGAATCAATATGCCTCCCCTTGAAAATCTGTTAACCATCTCTTGAATCTCGAACTACGTGGGCTCTATGTAATGAGCATTGTGAAGAAAACTGAGTTATAACGAATTTGATGAAGAAGTAGGAATCTCCCAAACTTGTGTATTTTGTTTGCAACTATCCAGGACGTCGAACTTATAAATAAATTGTGAAATTTATGTAGACCGCAACCCTCTTGACAAAATCTCATCTTTATGAGGACATACTAAAGTGATAGCAATAATGTGGCCTTAAGCCCATAAGAAAATCACACACCTTTGCTAGATTTTGACAAGTCTTCGTCACATCATTGTAAGCACGAACAAGTTATCTTTAAAGTCATAACCTGCTAAAAACACGACTTTAAGATATGATAAAAACACGCATCTATGAAACTCAACTACAACATCAAATAAGTGATAATCAACTGTCTTCGTAATCACATCTTCAAATAATCTCCAAAACGAGCCATTAAACATTTAAACCAAAATCAATCCGTTTACTTCCCCTTAAACGAAGCATTCAAGATCCAAAAACGTGTGTGTCAACCAATATCTGTCAAAACTGACAGTACTAAAAACGTCCTTTATCCGATATCGATTAATCCTGGCAGTACTAACTGCTTTCCAATAGCAGTAGTGATAAAAACAAGCAGTATAAACTGTTAACACAAAACTTCTTACAGCAACACTTTTTCCTGTCATAAAACTGTCATTAATTTCCATTCTCCTTCCTCCCATATCCTTTTACGACACATTATCTGTTACTCAACTGTCGCTAATCTGTCACAGATTGAAGTACTCCTTCCTCCCAAAGCATTTTGTGACACTATAACTGTCACTAAACTGTTTCTTCTTTTCAAGCATGTTGATACCTCCTGCTCTGACATCGCCCATTCTACAACTGTGGAAGATGTATCACTACTAGCAGATATTACATCCACCATGATTGCTTTGATTTTATCCATGGCCAAGGGAATTTTAAGGCTGCCATGCTCCTTGACTTTCAGAAGAGCGTCCATCAATAGATGAATATTCACTTCGTCTTTTCCTACTTTACGTGCTTTGTGCTTATGAATGATGTCGTCTAACAATTTATCAAATCTGTGATGGATCTTTTCAAGTTTTGTGCTTGTGAATGATGTCGTCTAACAATTTATCAAATCTGTTTAGAAGAAGGATAGAGATCAGTAAGAGTAAATCCACCAGATATGGCTATCCCTTCATCGATAAGTGATATCAGTGCTTCTTGATGTTTTAACTTCTTTCCAAAGACTGATCTTGTCATGATCCTATATGTAAGTACATAAATATGTTCACTGAGATTGATCGGGGATCCAGACTATTTAGAGATCGTGTGGATGAACTGAGAGACTTCTTCTTCCCTTATTGGTTTAAGTGATTGAACATGTTTTGCACTTAAAAGTTCTGTATTGCAAATCCTTCTGAGTTGTCGCCAATAATCTCCATATGGTGAAAACATAATGTTTGTGGACTTGTAGGCTACGATATGTGCAGCATTAAATCATGTATGAAGCAGTACTAATAGTACCTTGGCAGTACTAACATATTATTGGCAGTACTAACATAAATTTTTACTTACCAATAAATATAATAATCATGAATCTGCTTCTTTGTTTCTTCTTAAACAACTCCTAAACCACCAATCTTCTTGTTGATCAGATAACATCCTTCTTGATCTCAGCAACGAGATTTTTGTGAAGGCACCACTTGCTGTAACGAACAATAACTTGTTGTGATCACAGTACATAATATGCAGGTCCAAACAATCATCAAGCATTCAATAAATTCCTTTTCCTTCAATCAAGATCCTGCTACCAATACTTTGTTGTTACAAAGAAGTTGAATCAACAAAGCTTGTTCTTCAAAACTCTTCACAGCAGTGGCAAACACGAGTACTATCTTGACCAAAAAGCAATTATCTTGATGTCGTATGTTATGCATCTTACTAGGGTTCATCATTAATCAAACGATCAACTCACCAAAGCTAGTAGAAACATTAATGATCACCATTCCTGTTTTTATTAAATTAGGGTTTGCGAATACCCTAATTGCAACGAATTGAACCAAACACCAAAAACAAAAAACATGACCACTCTTCCTTCATAGATTTGACATCAAAACACCTTGTAGATCCTAGATCGAGAGCCACGAGGCTCTGATACCAATTGATAAGATCGATTTAAGCTCAGATTGGTTAGATCTTTTATATCTAGGATAAACAATAACAATGATTGAATATGCACAACGGAATTATAAGAACACAATCAATGTTATCACAAGGTTTTCTTTATTCATACGTTTTCCCTATTACCCTAACTATAACTTGGGGTTACTAACTAACTATAATCTAACTATGGTGTACACACACCCCCCTTTTACTATTCGACTCTCATCAGTTGACTCTGCTTTTTTTTTAAACCTATGTCTATGATCTCTTTATAAAGGGAGAGATCATGACTTACAAAGGAAGTAAATCAATAGATAAGTAAACTATTTAAATTACATTAAACCTTATTAAGATGTCTCCTAATCATTATCTTGTAGAATATTTGACCAAATCTTCATATTTCTCCACCAGCTTGTAGAGTTTCATAATGACGACTTTGATCCTTTTGTTTCATTCTGTTGCTCATTTGTATCATCAAATCAAGAATCCCAACAATGTCCACCCCCTCAAACAATGACCCGTTTTCTATTTAAAGGGTTGTAGTCGTTGTTTGAGTTGTCAAGTGTCTTTGAAAATGATTTTTCTGATGAATTTCTTATTTGAAAAAAATTAATTTTGAAAATCAACACCCAAGAAATAAGATTTCTCTTATTTTAAGCACATAAGCGCACTGACACGTACACTTATGTAATATAAGAAGCACGGGTTGTGATGCAATGTAATCACAAGCCTTTGCATGGTCATAAAATAGACCATGCCTGAGAATAAATTCCCGTTGAGAGGTCTAGTTTTCTTTTTGAAATACTTGTCTTTAAGATGATGACTGGGTTGCTATCTGAAATAATAGCAAGCCATTTTTTGGCATGTTTTAAAAGCTTTTGAACTTCTGCTCGAACTTCATTTACAGCCTCGTATCATTATTAAATGACATTTCTAAGGCCGTAAATGTTATCAATTTTCAGAAGACATGCCAGAGATACATATTTTTATATTTTTCTGATTTTTTAATTTTTTATTTTATTTTTGAAAAATTTATATAAAAGAAAATTATTTTTATGTTTTTATGTTTTCTTATGTACATATGATACAGGATATGAGTTACCACCATCACTCGTTCGTTTCCTCTGCTAGACGTTTCAACGTTTCCGAAGATATGCTTCTCATACAAAGCTTTTCGATCAAGAAGTTAAATCTATCTCATGGCAAAAGTTTGGTGAAGATGTCCGCCAGTTGGTATTCAGTCCGGACAATGTATAGCTCCACGATTCCATTCTCCACTTGATCCTTTATAAAATGGTAGTGAACATCGATGTGCTTGGCTCGTAAGTATTGAACATTGTTGCAGCTTAAAGCAATCGTACTCTTGTTGTCGCAGTACAGAAGAATCTTATTGAATTGAAAGCCATAATTTGTTAGCTGTGAACGCATCCACAAGATTTGAGCACAACACCCAGGTAAGGAAATATATTCAGCCTCTGTACTCGAGATGGCAGTGCTCTTTTGCTTCTTGGACGACCAGCTAACAAGTTTGTCACCTAAGAACTAAGCGCTTCCTGATGTACTACGTCTAGTGTCCTGACACCCTGCGTGGTCGGCATCTGCATATGTTGTTAGTGAGATATCGGTGTCCTTCGAGTACCAGAGACCCATGTTAATGGTTCCCTTAAGGTATCGAAAGATCCGTTTCACCGCTTGTAAGTGCTTTTTGGTAGGCTTTTCCTGATACCGAGCACATAAGCAGACTGCATAGATAAGGTCAGGTCTACTGGATGTAAGATACATAAGGGATCCAATCATGTCACGGTAAAGTGTAGCATTGATGTCCGCTAAAATACACATCATTTATAATCTGGAAAACACTATTAATTGGACTAAAAATGCTAAAATATGTTTTATTATCTTGCAAATATGTTTGTTTGGTATTTTTATGTCTTGCAGGTAAAAGGATTGAAAACGGTGCAAAAACAGGAATTATCAGGCTCAATTTGGTCAAGTCTAATTATTACTCAAGCTAAGATGAAGTCGTGAAAAGTCCTCGAGCATACCAGTAGAAAGAGCGCGAGAATATAAGTCAAATGGTGCCCCCGGATTTTATTGGGTTAGCCCATAACCCACTTAACGGGCCAGACGAGCCCGAACAAACTTAAAAGCCCAACAAGGAAAATAATAGATATAATGGATAAATATTGAGTGTGACATCACCCTGCATCACTTGCACATGCCATGGAAATTAAATCATGCTAGTCACGTGCTATTTCACTACCATTTTGAGGTCGAATGATATTAGGACACGTGGAGGAGTTTCCTTGTTATGTATTTCATTCACACGGTATTTTTATCACAAGGACTTATGAAGCGTTGGAGTTAAGCATGGAATACTACACGTGTCTTCCATTCATTGGAAGATCGGGCTGATCTGTACGAGGAGTAGCCAATCATTGGCAATCAATGACGCATCAGGGTTAAAAGACGATCGTACCCCTGATTTTTGCACTAGGACATGTTTTGGGCCACCTAACTTGACGATTTTACCCTCCACACCTTTTGCTATAAATGATAACTCGCAGCAGGCATAAAGGGAGTAGATTTTAGTTTTAGAAAAATTAGTGTAGGATTAATATTTAGTTTCGTTTTCTTCTAGTTAGTTTTTTTTTCTCGGTTTATTTCAGTCTTAAATTTCTAGCTCATTTCGATTTGTACTCAGCTTAGCTTATTGTAAGAATTTGTTTTAAGCTTATTAATGATAATGGTTTGAAGTTTGCATGGTTTCTATTTAGCTTATTTTTGTTCTAAAAATCTCTTTCTTTTTTAAACAGCTTATTCAATAAGCTGATGTTTTTCTTAAAGCTTATTTTTCTCTCTCATTCGAAAAAGCTATAGCGTATATTCATTTTGTAAGCTTATATCGTTTTCAAAAAAATAAATAATAATAATAATAATAATAATAATAATCTCGGAGTTGTTTAGATTTAGTATAAGCTCTCCGATAGCTTATTTGTCATTTTATCTCAAGTTGAGCTTTTTGTTTCGTTTGCTTGTTTGTGATCCGTGAGCTTATTTGATTCTTGCTTGTGCTTAATAGTTTAGATATCGTTTTTAAAAAAATGCTTAATCTAGTGCTTATTCGTTGTTGATGTTGAATAAGCTTTTCGATTAATTAATTGTAGTTTTAGCTTATCAAAAAGTCAGCTTATTCAGAATTTACTTGGTAGCTTATTTTAGTCATGTTTCTATTGTTGTTAACTGGTGCTAATTTTCCACTCGCTTGGGCCTCGTTAGTTTGTTGGGCCACGATTCTATTTGGCCTCATTTGAGGTATTTGGGCTTGCATTGGAGTTTTGTGTCTAGTTTGGACAGTTGGGCATGCATATGTTTCGTTTGGGCCTAGAGGATTTATAAAGTGTAATTTGGATTTGTTATAACTGTTACATGTTAACAGTTGATGATTTATTTTGTGTATTTTGACTTTTTTTGGTACCGGTCAACTCACGAGGCGCGGAGCTTAAGGGTTTATTTAGCTAGACCGAATTTGATTATTTGTTTTAGCTAAATAAATTGGGTGGTTTACGTTTAATTGCAGGTCTTCAATTCAGTTCTATTTTCTATCCTTTTTCAATATATTAGTGTAGATTTAGTATTAATGTTTTGTTTTGCTCATTTTATTAGCGAGTAGTTTAATTAATGCTTGTTAAGTGATATTGTGATTTGGGAATTAAGTGTGGATTTAAAAAAAAGGTTTTATTAATTAATAATCTTCGATTATTTAGATTTATAGTTTGAATGTTTCAAAGGGCAAATGCCGGAATTAGTAAAACTCAGACAATCTAGTTTTAAATAATATTTTTTTAAGAGATTCTTGTCAAAATAAACCAACGTTGTGAGATAATTATCTTTTCTAAGAAAATTAACTTGTTAATAAACCTTAATTCACACTTAAGGAACTTTTCACGTCACTTAGCAAGCATTTTAGTCATTTATATCTTTTTAATCATATTAGTCATTTTTATCTTTTTAAAGCATATTTGTCATTTATATTTTTTTAGATGAATTTTAGTTTAATCTTGTAGTTTTAAATCTTAGAATTAATTTTAATTTAATTTTTAGTATAAAAATAGTTTAAAGCCAAAACCAAAAACTTGAATGACAATCAAGCTCGATTTACAAATTGAACGTAGATTTCCATTCACCTCTCGCCGAAGAAAACGATACCCGTGTTGATTACTTGTTATTCTTTCCTAAGAAAAATTTGTATGATACTTAGCTTGAGTATTATATATGTATTTCTATAAATATATATATTATATATTTGAGGGTTTATTTGATAAATGCGTTGGAACAACTACACACATGGACCTTTTTTGTTCTTGTTTGATTGTGAGGGTCATAATTTAAAAGGGGATTTAATTATTTATTTTCGGGCGTGTTTTATTTACATTGCGTGTGGGACTAGCAATGGCTTAGTGTGGGGGAATTTTGATGTGCGCTAAAACACACATCATTTGTACCCCAGAAAATGCTAATAAACGGACTAAAACACTAAAATATGGATAAATATGTTGCAAATATGTTTGTATTGTGTTTTTATGTCTTACAGGTACAAATGATTGAAAACGAAGCAAAAAACGGTAATTTTCGGGTGACTTTCGATGACGTTTTCACATTTTTCGAGGTTCAAACGAAGTCGTAAATATTCCACGATCACACCATTGGAAAGAGCACGAAATTACGAGTTCAACGGTACCGGCCTTTCATATGTGGACCTTTTTATTTTGAACATTTTTCGTCCCTGTTTGAACCTTTAGTTATATAAATCTGGTTCATGTTAATAAAGGGTTAAATAAAACATAATGCGTATATATAACAAGACCACTGCCTAGTGCAGTTGGTCTTGTGGCTTGCTTTAAATTCACACTCGAGAGGTCAGGGGTGAGGTTTATTACCTCATTCCACGTGGCACCATTTCATTGGTCCACATGGCGACCCGGCCCATGACCCGACCCGGCCCATGACCCGGCCCATGACCCGACCCGGTCCATGACCCAACTCGGCCCACGACCCGACCAGACCCGGTCTAGACCCGGCTGTTGACTGGCGATCAACCACCATTGACCGGTGGTCCGGCGGTGGTTGACCGGTGGTTTACCGGTGTTCCGGCGATGGTCCAGCTGTGGTCCGCCGATGGTCTGACGGTGTTTCAGCGGTGGTCCACCGCCGTTGACCGGTGGTCCAGCGGTGGCTCCGGTGGCGGCTGGCAAGCCACGTGGCACCACTCAGGTGGTGACACGTGGCAGAGCTAATGATTGATTACAGGTGGCAGGTGGTACGAGGTTCAGACTGCAGGTACGAGGTGTAATGATTGGCTCGGGATCTGAGCCAATCATTGGTTCGTTAATACGAGGTACTAAAAGCTGACGTGGCACATTCTGAGTGATGGATCTAGAGAATGACAGCCTGTTATGAGCTGTATACTAGGTTTGAGATTCGAGGCTACAGTAGCCAATCATGAGCAATTAGTGAGGCGGTGAAGGAAACTTCGTGGAAGTTGCAAATACACGCTCCTCCGAGCCAAATTACTAAACTACCACTGGATCTTGAGCTCTCATTGGAAGATGACCTGAAATGACGAATTTACCCTTCCACTACTTGGGCTATAAAACATCAGACGCAGTAGTTGTGTGGAGTTGTTAGTTTATTTTTCATAGTATTATAGGTTAGTTTTAGGAGTAGTATAGTATAGTTTTAGCTTATTGTAAAAGCTTTTATAGCTTATTTAGATTATTGTAATGAAGATTTTTAAGCTTATTAATGAAGATATTTAAGGTTGGTTTTTATTAAATGCTTTTTATCTTAATGCTTATTTCTTATGCTTATTCTTCTACTCATTTTTCTTTTGCTTATTTCCAAATAAGCTCATGCTTATAGCTTATTTTTGGATCCCATCTCTTAAGCTTATATTCTAATAAGCTACTTCCATAGCTTATTTAGACTAGCTTATTTTATATTGTTTTTGATTTAGAGCTTTTCGAGTGAGCTTATTTTAGCTTATTTTTCGATTGCTTATTTTTATTCAAGCTTATTTTTTCTTTATATAGATCTAATCCTTAATCATACCCGATCCGAGTTCACTTGATTGAACACCTTAGTTTCGGGTGGATTAGATCTAAAAATAATAGATCTTATATTTTTAGCTTATTTTCTAGCATAAAGTTTGTTGCTTTTTTAATTCTAGCTTATTTTTCTTAGATCTAAATCCTTAAATATACCCGATCCATGTTCACTTGATTGAACACCTTAGTTTCGGGTGGGTTTAGATCTAAAGTTTTAATTTTTATTAGCTTATTGTCTTTAGAATAATTAGTAGCTTATTAATATATCTTGTTTATCATAACTTTGGTTGTTTTAATGTTGATGAAATCGATCCAACACTTAGGCGAGGAGCTTATGGGTCTTATAAGTTTATTTTACTATTAAAGTTTAAAGCTTTTTAGTTTTTAAGGCTATTTAGTATATAAAGTTTGTAGCTTTATTAACTAAGTAGTTATATAAACTAATAAAGTTTTAATCTTTAGTGTTTAATTAAGTTTATAAGATCGGGTGGTTTATATTCGTCTCCATCTTCTTCAATCGGGTTTTTCTTTCTTTTCCTTTTCTCTTATTAGTAGTTGTAGCTTAATATTTAGTTTAAAAATGTTTGCTTTGTTGATTAGTGGTAGCTTTATTAATATGCGTAGTGAGTAGTTTTATTAGTGCTTGTTAAGTGATTAGTGATTTGGAATTTAAGTGCGGTTTTAAAAAGGTTTAAAAAATTAATAGTCAATTTACATACCGTCATTTACTTTTAATGCAATTTAAATACTTGTCATTTATTTTATAAAGCATTTTACTTTACTTGTCATTTAATTTCTTGAAACTTGTTTTCTAAGGATTTTAATTAGTTAAACCTAAGCCCGCACTTAAGGAACATTTCACGTCACTTAGCAAGCATATTTGTCATTTATATCTTTTAGATCAATTTTAGTATAACCTTGTAGTTTTAAATCTTAGAATTAATATTAGTTTAATTTTTAGTTTAAAAATAGTTTAAAACCAAAACCAAAAACTTTTATGACAATCAAGCTCGATTTACAACTTGAACGTAGATTTCCATTCACCTCTCGCCGAGGAAAACGATACCCGTGTTGATTACTTTTTAATTTCTTTCCTTATGATATAATTTTGTCATGATACTTAGTTTACGCTATACGTATATGTATTTATAAATATATATATAGTATTTTTCGAAGGGTTTTATTTGTATACGCGTTGATAAAACGTCCAAACATCAAGCATCAACATGATTCCCCTGTAAAATTCATCATCCTTTTTATTCTTTTCAACCATGGGGTGTGTCGACAGAATCTGTAGTAAGCAAACCATATTTTTTTTAATTTTAAAAGCATATTTTGATTGGTTTTATAATGATTGCTCTGGGACTTTAGGAAATTTGTAATCTAAAAAGAATGACATCTGCACCATCATTTGGACATCTCTCTTGAATTAGTGGTCATTGATTTTTTAAAAAGCATACTCATTACACAAATTGCTTATAGTATTTTGTGGATGCAAATATTTATATCGTCAAACATAAATTTTGTACCAGTAATAAGTCGTTATTGCTTGTTCGTGTGAAGAGTGTGGATCAACTAAACTTGGAGAAAATGATATGAGATTAGGGATGCTTAACAGCAAGTCGCTTACCATGCACGTTGTGCCTTATTTGAGACCGTTAGGGGACCTTTTTCAGATTGTACAACATGCGATGGTTTTCCTGATGAATGATCCTTTGGTGAGAAAATAGTACCTCTTCTTTGAGATCGCCATTTAAGGAATGCCGTTTTGACGTCATTGGTAGATCGTCTATTCTTTATGAGCGGCATTTGCTATGAATTTTGGATGGCCTCTATATTAGATACTGGTGCAAAAAAAATAAAAAAAAAAAAAAAAAAAAAAAAAAAACTAAAAATAAAAAAAAAAAAAAAAAAAAAAAAAAGGATTCCTCGAAATTGTTTCCTCTTTCTTGCCTGAATTTTTTCTCCTTGTGCAACCGAGTTCGAGCCTTTATTCTATTAGTACCCCGCCAAATTCATCCGTTGGCCTTATTAATCCATTTTTGTTTGTATTTAAGAATCACACATTTAATATTTCCAAAACACTTTATCTGGGACCACCTTAGCACCAATTCCAACTTGATAGCTTTCAATGTAATGAATTTATTCTGGCATTGCATGATCCATGACAGTTCGGTCATTGCTTGTTTGAAAGTATTTGGTTCTACAGAAGTTAGGAAGGCATCAAAATAACACCACATGGCGTCAGTTTGGAGTTGATTTCTCGTAGAGATAGAGCGAGAAGGATCTCCGGTCAAGTTTGCTATAAGATGATCCTTAGTCCATTTACCAAGGAGTTCAAATTGAGTGTGGGTTTGTCTTACATTCGATGATGATCCTTGATGTGACAACCATGATTTGGGGCAGGTTAGTCAAACCGTTAGTATTGACTTATGTGCCTGTTGCAATATATGGTGTATGTGATTTTGTGTGTTTATATGAGTTTATGTGGTTATGTGAGGTATTGGTAATCAATCTATTGAGTGTGATCATCTCAATGAGATTGGAATGGTGGTGAAATTGGTTGAGTTCATTTCGTTCACTTTTGAGTGACAAGGAAATGATTATTGAGATTCGAGCGTTTCTGTGTTAATTGTGTAAGTATTTTTACGTATATGTATTTTTGTGTTAGTAGTCTAAGATAGGTTTAGATTTTAAGTGGTAAGTTAAGAAAAGTGTAAAATTTCTATTTTAGGAAAATTAGGTTGAAAATGAAAAGTTAAAAAGTTATTTTTAAAAGTCTAGTGAATTTCATTTGTGCAAAAAGGTATAGTCAAATTTGTCAAGGTTTTTATAAAAATTTAAGGAAATACAAGTAATTATATAATTAATAAATAAAAGAAAAAAAGGCTTATTCGGCCGATTAATAGAAAAAAAAGGAAAAAAGGAATTGTATTAGAAATCAAACTCTAATTAGGCTTTATCTAAGATTACTTTAGGAGCCTATAAATACAAAAAAATAAAATCCCTAAGCCCCTCATTTGTTCGACCGATCTAGGGAAGAGAAGAAGAAGAAGAATTTTAGGGTTTAAGGTATTTTCTAATCCTTGTTTAATTCTAGTCTTTATTTTAATTAATGTAATCTAAGTATGATGGATTAGGGTTTTAAACATGTAATTTTCGACTAGGGTTTGGATTAGGGTTTTATGTTTATGATGTATAGATCATGTTTGATCATTCGTTTGATTGTTTTCATGATTGGGTTAGTCGGTTAGGGCTTGATTTTTGAATATAGTCGTTTTAATTCACTGCAGAATTTTGGTCAGTCTTGTAGAGGTCATAACTCATTCATAAAAATTCAAATAAACAATTTACAACATACTGGAGATAACCTCAGAGAGTCTACTTTCCATAAAAGTTGGTCTCGTGAGTTTTTATGGTCGGGAAGTGGGTCAAAAGGTCGTTACAAAATCAGTGTGTAAAACAGTGACGAATTTCAGTTTTGGTTTTGATTTTTCTAAAAATACTTAGACATCTAGTTAGAGGCTAAAAATCACGTGGAAGTTAGTTTATATATTGTGTGTGACCCCTGAATTTTTGTTAAGTATGTAAGGAGGTCTAAAGTGGTCAGCTAGTGCCATACTTTTAGGGGGTCAGATTCTGGACGAATTCTGAACACTTTGGATTAATGAATTTCTAAAGGGTATTTGTAAAAGGGTAATGGATTTGGGAGAGCTATGAGAGGTTCATAGGACATATATGTAGCATGGTGAATTTTGGTTTGAATTTTGGAAGTGTTTAAGTGGTACGTTTAGGACGCGTAAGTGAGTATAAAATTCTGCTCAAAACCAGAAAATTTAAAGTGTAGCATTGAAGTGTAAATGACATATGTAGGAGTTGGAAAAGGGTTAAAATCAAGTATAGAACTATAGTAGATAGCTTATATATCCATCATAATTGAGGTTAAATCATATTGGGTTGAATACCTAATTGCTGGTAGCTTATTGTGTGCTTAATTGTTTAGATTATCCGTGAAGTGTTTGGATTCTTTTAGGAAGCAAAGCGTCAGGTGAGTTTCATAGTCCCTCTTTTTAATGTTTTAAATTGGGATGGAAATGATGCTAAGTGTTTTGGAAATGTTGGGAATTGCTGATGTATTATGTGTTCTGATTGGGGGTGTGGACATTATGTGACTGCTTATGGGCTGTGTGCCCATGTTTTTGTGTTTGTGTTGAGGATCATTAATAGTGAGGCTGATCATCTCACGAATCAATTAATTTGGATTGATCAACTTAGTGGAATTTGGTTATGGGTCCAGGCCTTTAAATAATAAGCTCAGCTGGTTAGGGACGTTTAGGTGCGTAAGTGACGTATGTGGGGATGGAGGGGTACGCTCTACCAAGTATTAACTATATATGTATGGTTGGTTTTAATATGGCGATTTGGTTTGCTTGTTAGCATAAGTTCTTATGTTGCATAATTGTCCTATATGTTTTGTTAATTCACAGTAAATTGGTTTGAAAGGTTTATAATGTGAGTCTGTAAACGTTTGACTCCACCACCGTTGTGTTGATGTTTTTAAGCATCATTTTCAAGTGAGCTTCATGAGAATATTGAGGTTAAGAGAAGTGGCTAGAGTGACTGCTAGGATTGCATTGGAGTTCGCTCATGAGTTTGTTTATGTTTATTGCATGGATTTTTTTGAATGTTATTTGATTCTATTAGGATCGTGAGGTATTGTTCTTGTATTGGTGAGACCCTCTTTCATTAATACAAGATGTCGTTCTTTTGGTTATCGGTATTGTCATAACACATTGTGTCTTTATTACTTAGTTGTTGATCAGTCCAAATCAACACATATAATATATATATAATATATAAATACGTAATAATAAGGAGGATAATCAATAATAGTATAGTAAGTATTTTCCGTCGGGTTCTAGAAAATCGCTTTTAACCAAAGCAATTATCAAAAACCTGTTTTGTTTGATGCTTGAATATCGAATATTTTTGTTTTTGGATTAAAACTAAAAAATTTAATAAAAATAAACTACATAAAAACTAGATAGCAAATAGCAAGCAATTAAACAAAGAACGATATATTATAAAAGATATGCTTGCTAAGTGTATTGATTAGATCCTTAAGTGTGAATTAAACATACAATTAAGTCCCTATTGATGAACCAATATCTTTCTAACAAATTATCTTCTCACAACGTTGGCTTATATTGAAAACAACTCTTATTAAGATATCGATTACTAAATTAATGCCTAATTATTCTTACGGCTTTTGCCCGCTCGAATAACCAAAACAATAATTTAAGTAATATAAAAATTACTAATCAATATTTTCCCTTTTTTATTAATCACACTTAATTCACTAAGCAATTTAACACTTAACAAGCATATGAGAAAATCTACTCGCTAAACATGGCAACTAAACGAACAATAATAAGCATAACAATAATAACAAACATATTAAGCTAATTAAGCTAAAACTACAAATTAATGAAAAAGGAAAAGGAGGAAGAACCCGATTGAAGAAAATGGAGACGAATATAAACCACCCGATCTAGTAAACTTAATTAAACACTAAAGTTTATAACTTTATTAGATTCTAAATAACTAATTAGCTAATAAAGTTTTGAGCTTTATTCACTAATTAGCTAAGTAAAAACTTAAAAAGCTTAAAACTTTAGTAGTAAAATAAGCTTAAAAGACCCATAAGCTCCTCGCCTAAGAGTTGGATAGATTTCATCAACATTAAAACAAACAAGGGTTAAGATGAACAAGATAATAATAAGCTACTAAGACAAAATAAGCTAGATTTTATTCTAAAGACAATAAGCTAATAAAAAGATGAAAACTTTAGATCTAAATCTACCCGAAACTAAGGTGTTCAATCAAGTGAACTCGGATCGGGTATAATTAAGGATTTAGATCTAAGAAAAATAAGCTAGAATTAAAAAGCAACAAACTTTATGCTAGAAAATAAGCTAAAAGTAATAGATCCAAATCCACCCGAAACTAAGTTGTTCAATCAAGTGAACTCGGATCGAGTATGATTAAGGATTGGATCTAAAAAATAAGCTTGAATAAAAATAAGCAATCAAAAATAAGCTCACTTGAAAAGCTCTAAATCAAAAATAATATAAAATAAGCTAGTCTAAATAAGCTATGAAAGTAGCTAATTAGAATATAAGCTTAAGAGATGGGATCCAAAAATAAGCTATAAGCATGAGCTTATTTGAAAATAAGCAAAAGAAAAATAAGTAGAAGAATAAGCATAAGTAATAAGCATTAAGATAAAAAAACATTAATTAAACCAACCTTTAATAAAAGGCATCTTCATTCATAAAAAATAAGTCACTACAATAAGCTGGAAATAAGCTAAAAAGCTTTTACAATAAGCTAAAATAAACTACCACTATTCTACTCCTAAATCTAACCTACTCCTACACTATGTGAAATTGAGAGAAAAATGATTAAAAAAAAGAATGTCTCCGTCTGGATCTAGTGGTGTCCATTTTAAAGTTCACTTGTGAGTGTATTTCGGTAAATTCATTTAACACCCCCAAATTTCACGCAGCGGAATATACAACATTGGGTGTTAATTCATAGCACAATTACACAAGGATATAGAAAACGACTCGAAAAGAGGCGTTTAAAAAACATTGTTCCATTTAAAGAAATTTTATCCAATCCCACCAATAACAAGTGCAAACGGCCTTCTAAGCCTTCAGATCACCACCTGGTAACTGAACCTTTTTTAGAACCTCGTACTGAATCTTCTTATCCTTGTACTGAACCTTATTCCTCATACCTGAACCTACAGCTCATGATAAATATGCCACGTGGCAGCCTCTGATTTGACAGCCGCCATGACGTGGTATGCCACGTGGCAACAAAGTGGCAGGTCAACGATCGGTCAATGCCGGTCAACGGTGGTCAACCACCGCTAGAACACCGGTCCACGGCGACGGTCAATAGTGGTTGACGGTGGTAAGGTTAAGACAAATATTAATTAACTAAATTAAACTTTTAAATCCCTTTTTAAAAAAAAAACTTTAACTACAAACCGAAAGTTTAAAACTGTTTTTTTTTAAACTTTAACTATCTGTTTCTCTTATATCCCTATTGGGCTAAGCCCATGACAAACAGTTCCTACAAATTTTGATAATCAAATATACTGTGAGCAAATTTCGAGTAAGCCATAAACATTTGAATAAAAAAACGTGATGCCTAATAATACTTATATAAAAAAATGTAACATTGACTTATGAAATAATCTATAAGCTCTCAAAAATAAGGAGGTCCTAGGCTTATCGAAATAAGTCGAGTAGCTAAATACTCGTGGCCATCCCTTTATATATTTCAAATCAAGCTATAGATCTAGAATAAGTAAACTAAATACGCAAAAGAGAAAATAGAAAAGAAATGAAATAAGCTAATGCTTATTAGGTGATATAAGATGTTTCCAAACTCAAATCAAGCCATATGAGTAGCTTAATCGAAATACAAAAATAAGCTATAGAGAATAAGCTAAGAGAAGAAGAGGTTAAGAAAATAAGCCAGAGAGAATAAGAACTAGAAAAAAAATAAGCAGAATAAATAAGTACTTCAACTACCAACCTTCATTTCATTTCAATAAGCTGTTTACAATAAGCAAATACAAATAAGCTCGAAATAAGCTGAACAAAAACAAGCACTAATAAGCTAACAATACTCTAATTCTATTATACTTTTATAAGCTGAAAAAGAAAATAAAAACAATGAATGAAAAGAAGTCACAATGCATTTAATATATAGCCACAAGTAAGGGGTAAATCTGTAATTTCGTCATGGTTCCAGCTAATTTAAACCAATTGCAGCCGCAGGTTCATTGCTTTCTCCCAACGCAAATCATTTATTGGATATTTATTGCCAATGTTGCCATTAATTACCATAATTACCCATATTTATTACTAGAACCTAGTACCTTGGATCCGCTGTGTCGAATCATGTGTTGCCATGTGACATCATTTGATTGGTTGTTGCTGCTTAGGTGGAGGTTGACGTGGCTCTAATCTAAAAAAATAAGAATGGAAAGGGAAGCCAGCAGACTCGAACTTGGGTTCCTTCACACAAAACACCATAAACCACTCCAGTTACCAACTCTGCTAGGCTCCTTTTGGTTAATATTATGTAAATGGGTCTTCATAATGCTCTTTTGGGCTGGGCATCATGAACCAGTAAGCTTTGTCTGGCTCGTTTAGGGTGAACCGGGTCGAGTCTTCGAGCGAGGTTAGGACCGTTGGATTCGTTCTTTCAAGCTCTATCTAATGGTGTGCTCGTGGCTTTTCTTGGATTTTGGTTTGACTTCGAAAAATGAGCAAACTTGATCGAGTCAAGTCCGAAAATCTTCGTTTTTGCTCCGTTTTCAATCCCTTTTACCTACAAGACATAACAACACAAACCAAACATATTTGCAATATAATTACTCATATTTCATGTTTTTAGTCCAATTAATAGTTTTTCCAGGTTATAAATGATGTGTGTTTTAGCACACATCAGTGAGACTAAATTTGAAACCACCAAACATCCCTTTGAAACAAAGAAATGTTTATTTGAGAAAACATTCAGAACAAGCTCAAAATTTGAAAAAACATTTGGAACAAGCTCAACTAAGTAATTATGATCCAAAACCTTGGAAAAGTCTTCCAAAGAAATATTTTTGCTTTGTCAAACATGAAATGGTTAATTTAGAAAAACAAATGGTTTCAAGGCTAGAACTTAGAGGAAATGGATTTGTCACTACTCCAAGTTATGGACAGAGTTATGAATAAAATATCAATAGGATAGCTAGAAATCGATTGTTTGATGAATTTGAACCTTTAGTTAAAAACGCCAATCTTCAACTAAATTGCTTTAAAAAGAGTCCTGTCAAAGAAATGAAAGACGATTTAAAGTATGTCACGTCTCTTGAAGACGAGTTATGAAACGTATTTAGTTTTGTACATTCAAAAAGATATTTCAAAACCCAGTTTGAGTCAAGTCAAATCAGAGTCATATTGCCATGTGTACGAGAATGAGTTCTTTTGAACAAAAACTCATCTTTGAAATGAAAAATCTCGGTGTCTCAAAAGGACCATAAAATGAACTTTCAAACACATGCTTCTTGCCGATGTCAAAGAAGAATGATGAAACGATTGTGCCCTAGTAGAAATCGGAAATTGTAAAATATTGGAGGCATTATTTATTTATCTTGACTTAGTTCTCAAAAAAATCTTCGACATTAATGCAAATTGGTCATGTTTTAAGTTATAAAGAGTGATGAGCGAAAAATCAAGTTTGACACCGAAGATCTTCGAAACCATAACATCGAGTGGAATACAGTGTCGCTTCATCATTACTAAAAGAAATGAAACAACTTGAAAATGATTTACAAAAATCCTGTTTGATTAATTTAATCATCTCACCGAGTTCAGACATAATGTTCAAACGTTATCTCAAAACAATAGTAGAAATTATAAAGTCTCAGTTGTCTGAATATGCGGATAAAAAGTTTGTTAAGTTTTACTGAAAGATTGACTCAATGAAAAAGAAAAAGTGTGACTCTCGAATCTTAAATGATTTCCTGCAAAAATCTTTGTATGATTATGATCCCTCAAATGTTGAATTAGAATCGGTGGATAAAAGATTCTTTTCGGAAATGAAACATTATGCTTTGAAACAAATATTAATGAGCTCGAAATGATTTTAGCTCAACAAACAAAAGATTTTAAGGATTCCAAAGTCAATTTTTCAATGGAAACGGACAAGTTCGAACCATATTTTGAACAACTTGAAAACACCGGAATACATCCCTATGGTTTGATACATGTTGTTTGTTGTGCCCTCGTATTCGGTTGTTATCTCATAGGGATATTACTAGAGAAGGTTTTCACATTCTAACTTGTGTGGCTGATCTGATAAGGAATGACGTTTGGAATTGACCACAAACATGGCTTTTAAAAGCAAGATGTTCGTGCAGGTTCCTATTCCGATTATTGTAGATTCTCATGAAGATACCATTAGATGTCGTGATAGCAATGGTACTCTTTCTGATTTTTCTGTTAGGAAAGCATGAGAAGCTATTTGACCAAGGGGTAATGTAGTTTTATGGCATCGTATTGTTTAGTTCTCACACTGTATCCCTCGTCATGCGTTTCATTTATGGCTCATTATGAGGATCAGTCTTAGAACCCAAGACAAACTGAGGCAATGGGATGTCGATGCCCCAACCGACTTAAACCTGCTTTGGTGTTCTTTATGTGACTCTTAACCTGATTCGCATGCACACCTTTTCCCTTTAGAGTGTCCTTTTTCATCTGAATTTGGCTATGTGTCGCGGTTCATACTGTATGGAAATTGTTTTCCTGGAATCTTCATGAATTATTGCGTTGGTTGTAGCATATGGCTCGTGACTAAATGGCTCGGACATTATTGGTAAACTTATTCTTGTTGCCTCTTCATATTTCATTTGGATTACGAGGAATAATTATCTTTTCAAGAATTCTAAAAGATCCCCGGAAGAGGTTATCGATCGCTTAAAGTTAATCACTTTCCGGTTCAAAAATACTTCTATGGTGAATCTATTAGTTGCTCGTTGGAAGATGTGTAACTCGTTTAGGATTTATGATTCCTGAAGATATGTGCTTATGTGGTCATATACTCTTTTTGCTTCTTGTAGTTTTTTTGGATTTTACTTCGATGCTGAAGGGCCAAGACGGGAGCTTCATGGGCAAGTTGTACTCTTTTTTCCTTCACCGGGTTTTTCGCAGGAAGGTTTTTTAAGGAGGCAATTGCACTTAGATCGTAATTCTCCCTATGTATGGTTGTTTGTTTGTAGTTCATGGATGGTTGTAGTGATCATAGGATTTTACTACTACTGGTTGTACGCTTATAGTTAGTTTTGTTTGTTTGTGGCATGTCACAAATTATCTAGTGGTTGTTCAAGCTAGGGCTTGAGGTTGATGTGTTATTTCAGCCACATTCCATTGTACTTAACATTTCTGTGATTAATATGCTTTACCGAGGTAATCCCCTTTACCAAAAAAACTCAAAAACACAAGAGTTATCCTTGAACGACAATTGGATCATAAGTTTCAATATTCCAAAGCTGAGAAAGAACAATTTTTGAAACAAATTGCTTCTTTAGAATCAAAGTTAGCATCACAAGATCTTATTTCAAATCAAAAAGAATATAACGTGTTGAGAATGTCATATAATTCCTTAAAAGGAAAGTTTGATGTTCTAAACCGTGAAAAAGGAAAATCTCCTATGTCAAACTTTTCAACACCAAAAGAAAGTGTTTCACTAAAGATTTACACGGGTGAATCTTTTAAATCATTTTCAAAGAGGATGTCTTAGTTTACAACATGTTCTTTGCAAAAAGATAGGAAATTTTCTAAGAAACCTCAAGTTTATAAAACACTTACTCCTCAAAAGATTTTTATTTCAAGTGTTTCAAGAAAGAAAAAACATGTTTTTGAAACTCTGAACTCTCGCTTTACACCGATAAAGAAAGTGTGGAGACCAAAGAAAAGTTATTCAAAACTTTTCAAACACTCAAAATCAAAAATGCTTTCATTGCAAAACCAGAATGACACTGCTTTGAAAATTCTAAACAATTAAAGATTTCCATTAAATGAATTCTCAAAATGAAACATCAGATTTCAACAAATGATGGAAATCTTCTTCTTCAAGATTTAAAACTTCACAAGAAAATCCAAGTTTTTATAATCAATGGACAATAAAAAGGAATTTTAAATATCTGTTGATTCCACAAACATTATTTCCAAATGAAACACCAATTTCTAGTCCTCATTGGAATTCAACTTCTTTACATCGAATTGACACAACCTTCAAATGGTTTTCAAAATTTGGTAAACCTGTGAGTACCGTGCTTAAATGGGTTCCAAAGGTTGTTTTTCGAATTTGATATCACAATGGCTTATGTACAATTCAATGCTTAACCTGGACTTCAAAGAAAAGAAGGTTTATCTTTAAAGGTAACTTATCCTAACAACGAGAAAAGCAATTTTCTCAGTCTTGAGCTATTTATGCAAAACATTTAAAGTTTTGTAGCTCAAGTCAATGGCTTATAATTACTTAAGATTGTAACCCGTACTTTAAAGAAAGGAAAGCTTATCTTTAAAGATAACTTATCCTAACAACTAGAAAATAATTTTTCTCGGTCTTGAGCTATTCAACCAAAACATTCAAAGTTTTGTAGCTCAAGTTAATGGTTTGTAATCAGATGTCAGATTGCAACCCATGCCCTCAAATAAATAGGAAAATGTACACTTCAGTGCGTTAATCTTACAAGAAAAGAGAAATCTTTTCGACTGGGTATTCAACCAAATCATTTAAAGTTTTGTAGCTCAATTCAATGGTTTGTTATTAAATGTTAGATAATAACCTAGTTTTCAAATAAAGGAAAGTTTATCTTTAAATATAACTTATCCTAAAAATGAGAAGAGCAATCTTCTCGGTCTTGAGCTTTTTATGCAAAACATTTAAAGTTTGAGCTCAAGACAATGGCTTTCGTATACTTCAGTACGAGACTCATGTTTTCAAAGAAATGAAAGTGTACGTGTTAGTACACTTATCTTAAAAAAAGATAAATCTTCTTATTTTCGAGCATACTTATCAAAAACCTTTCACAAGTTTGCTCAAAACATTTGACTTCTATGTATTTATGCTTAGAACTCGGACTTCAAAGAAATGAAAGTGTAAACTCATATACATTTATCCTCACAACGAGAAGATAACAACTTCTCGGACTTGAGCTGACAGAAAACGTCAATTCAAAGACATTTAAAGTCTTTTAGAGCTTAAGTAACATTGGTTTTCAAAACCGTTTAACACAAACTTTCAAGAATTTATCAAAAGATTTTTTAAAATCTTTTAAAATTGTGTGTTCAACACTCCCTTCTCATGAAACTTTCAAAAGTAGAATTATTTTTGTATAAGTGAATCAATTTTTGAAGGGGAGCCTATAAAACCAAGTTTTAATGTCATTAGACACATTCTCACATGTCTACTTTGTGTGTCTAAAACATTTCAAATTGTTTAAACAAGTGAAAGATATTAAATGTAAAAAAAATATTCAAACACTCATTTTGTTAAATCATATAAAAAGTGGATCAATCTTGATTTCGCATGGAATTTACAACGTCAAAATACATTAAACTTAGGGGGAGCAAAAGAGAATATGTACAAATAAATTCAAAAAATTATGTACTTGACACTATCTCCATCCCTCATTATTTGAGGGGGAGCCAAGAGAAAATGCTCTAATTATTAATCATGTGTTAATCCATTTTCTCTTGTGCTTTCAAAATTCTCAAATTAGCATTTTATTCCATTGATATATAAAAAATATCATCTGGTATGCTATTTTTTTAACGGGGAGGGAAAATTGGATTAAATGTGATTCTTTGGACTCAAGTGTGTAAACTATTTGCTCCTTGTGCAAAAATTTTTCATTTATGATGCCATGCTTTGGAGAGGTGGTTGGTTGTTCATTTTACACACATAATACAAAGTTCTCTTATGTTTACTTTCTCTCTCTAAGTGTTCGTCCAACCCACTCTCTCTCTACCCTCACATCTAGTATGTTATTTGATTAGTCTTCATAATAAAGTCCACCAAATTGTTGGTGATATGAATGAGCCTAGTAAAGATGACAAGGTAGATGTGTAACTTCTAATACTGATATTAGGTTAGAAGTATATATATTCCTAATACAAATAAAAATATACTCTCTTGACGCATATTAATAATTAAATAGACATTAAAGCCTTAGTTGCATTTACGTATGATACTTGATGACCAGTTATTTTTAGAGACATGTATAAAAGAAATTCATATAATATGCGTTCAAATGATTTTATCCATATAAGGATTTATTCAATATTATCAAACAGAGTTCTTGAGAACTTTATATGTTGATTTTAAGAATTTGAAGTTGTTATACATGCTTGATTGATTGTGTAACCCTTGCGAATTTTCTAGTTCATAATGTTCTATTTTAGTCCTTTGAGTTTCATCATTTTCTA
Source organism: Tanacetum coccineum (assembly GCA_026074375.1). Taxonomy (NCBI): domain Eukaryota; kingdom Viridiplantae; phylum Streptophyta; class Magnoliopsida; order Asterales; family Asteraceae; genus Tanacetum; species Tanacetum coccineum. Next base: position 38,848 of record BQNB010035601.1, read on the forward strand.
TTCCTGTCAGATCAATTTTCATGAATAACGATAATCTGCTTATTATCTATTTAATCATTAGTGCTAATACTCTCTTTAATTATCTAATTATAGATGATTATGTTTATACTTGATCAAATTCTGAGAGGTTTTCCCACAAACGGCTTATAATATCAAATAACGCGTCCCGACACGTCCGTTAATGTCCATATCAAATCTAAGACAATTTAACCCTAAAATAGTCAAAGTTTAAGTAAAAACATTTTTACATTCATTAAAAATACTAAGAAACTTTGAGTCACATTTTAAATCATGATTTTAGATCATTTAGTAAACCGACAAGAGCTAGAACACACCTAGGATCCCTCCTAAGGGTGTTAGGCGGTTCGAACCCCACAAGGTACAACAAGGCAAGTTTTTAGCAACCTTGTCCCAAATGGTACCCTTTTCATTTGTCTTATATTGATTCAAACATACACTTTTCATTCATTTTTCACACACATCATAATTTTGTTTCTCTCTTTCTTCTTTGCTTAGCTCGGACGCACCACAAACCCACAAAAACATCTCATTTTTTATATTTTGATTCAAAAACATGAAAGTCTAAGTTAATCCGGGTTGGTTCTAATAGGCGTGGTATCATTAAAACAACGTTTGGGTTGTCGGTTTAGTGCTTATTCTCATTTACAAAACCCTCTTTGTAAGTCATCTATATGGGGTTTTTGTTTGGTTTGAACGTAGATACAAAGCACAAGGAAAAGACCATTTTATTATTTTAGACGTGATGGTTGAATAACATTTATATACTTAGTAGCTTATTTCTATTTTCGGCTTAAAATAAATTTATATGGCTTATTTATGGCTTATTTATTTTTGGCTTAAAAAGGAAACAAAGAAAAGGCGTTTTTGGTTATTACCTATACTTGTCATTTTTTATAGCTTATTATGATAGCTTATTTTGCGAACTAGAATAACTAATAGCTTATTTAGCTTATTTATAAGCTTCATATAGCTTATTTTGGAGCTTATTTGCTCACGGCAAGAAAAAGGAGGACCAAGGGAGTACATTTGGTCATTTACCTCTCTCGCCATATTTTTGTAGCTTATTGTTGTAGCTTATTTTGGTAACTAAAAGTAATTATAGCTTATTTGCGTATTTTCAAAACTAGCATAGCTTGTTTTGGGCTTATAAAACCCACGGCCCAATAAGGCCCAATTAGCCGCAACTTATTGTAGACCTTATTGTGGTCCGGCTTATTTTTATGGCTTTTGGTTATAGCTTATTTTAATATTTGAGAACTCGCGTAGCTTAACGGCTTAAGAATAAGCTACAGATAGCTTATTATGGGCTTAAAAGGCCACAACCCAATAAGCTAGGCCCAACCCATGGCTTAGTCTTGGTCCGTGAGTCTTGGCTTCTTTTGTGGATTATTCGTTGGACTTATTTTCTTAATGGGCTTGATAATGGGCTTAAAATGGGTTTTGAAACTAATAAACAATATTTTGGACTACTAATGGGCCTCAAGGCCCAATAAGCTAAAACTATATATTTCCTGAGGTATTTCATGAGAAGAATTACACTACCCACAATTTGGAATTGGGTGCAGCTGTATTTGCCCTTAAGATCTAGAGGCGCTACCTGTATGGGATGAAGAGTGTCATATACACCAACCACAAGAGTCTCCAACACATCTTTAACTAGAAGGAACTGAATATGCGGCAACATCGTTGGATAGAGCTATTCAACGACTATGACTGCGAGATTCGCTATCATCCAGGTAAGGCAAACGTAGTAGCCGATGCACTAAGTAGAAAGGAGAAAATTAAGCCTAAGAGAGTTCGAGCAATGAACATGACCATTCAGTCGAGTATCAAGGATAGGATACTAGCGGCTCAGAAGGAAGCATTTGAGGTTGTCAATGCACAAGCAGAAATGCTGAGAGGACTTGACAAGCAGATGGAATGTAGGAGTGATAAAGCATGGTAGTATCTAGATCGAATATGGGTCCCTTTGACGGGTGATGTAAGAACTCTGATAATGGACGAAGCCTAAAAGTCAAAGTACTTAGTACACCCTAGAGCTGATAAGATGTACTATGACCTTAGGGATATGTACTGGTGGCCAGGAATGAAGAAAGATATAGCTTTATACGTTAGTAAGTGCTTGACTTGTTCAAAGATTAAGGCTAAACATCAGAGGCCATCCGGCTTGCTGCAGCAACCTGAGATTCCCGAGTGGAAATAGGAGAGAATAGCCATGGATTTTGTCATGAAATTACCAAGGACCAGTAGTGGGCACGATGCAATCTGGTCATCATTAACCGATTGACTAAGTCTGCTCATTTTATACCTATACGCGAAGGCTATAAGATGGATATACTAGCTAGACTCTACCTCAATGAAATCGTAACAAGGCATGGTGTGCCAATCTCGATCATATCCGATCGTGATAGTCGCTTTACGTTAAGGTTTTGGCAGTCAATGCAGAAGGCATTAAGAACTAGGTTGGACATGAGTACGACTCACCATCCACACACCGATGGTCAAAGCGAGCATACTATTCAAACCTTGGAAGACATGCTCAGAGCATGTGTCATGGACTTCGGGGGAAGTTGGGACGTTCATCTTCCATTGGTTGAGTTTTCCTACAATAACAATTATCATTCTAGTGTGAGATGTGCAATGTTTGAAGCACTTTATGGGAGAAAGTTCCGTTCACCAATCCTATGGTCAGAGGTTGGAGAAGGACAATTGACAGGGCCTGAGATAGTGCAAGAGACCACTGAGAAGATCTTACAGATCAAGGATAGACTTAAGGCTACACGTGATCGTCAGAAAAGCTATGCATATATGAGAAGGAAACCTTTAGAATTCAGTATAGGCGATCATGTTCTACTCAAAGTGTCACCTTGGAAAGGTGCGGTACGCTTTGAGAAGAAAGGCAAGTTAACACCTAGGTTTGTTAGACCATTTGAGATCACCGAGAAGATCGGTCTAGTAGCCTATAGACTAAGACTACCTGAGGAGCTAAACGATGTTCATGACACGTTTCACGTGTCGAACCTCAAGAAATGTTTAGCCGACCCAACCTTATATGTGCCTTTAGAGGAAATCCAAGTTGATGCTAAGTTGAACTTTGTGGAAGAGCTAGTGGAAATCCTAGAATGGGAGTTCAAGAAACTGAAGCGGAGTAGGATTCATATCATTAAGGTTCAATGAAATTCGAAACGAGGGCCTGAATTTACTTGGAAACGTGAGGATCAAATTAAACTCAAATATGCTCATCTCTTTAGCTATAGTACTAATTGAAATTAAGGGCAAAATTCTTTTTAAGGGGGGTAGAATGTAACCCTTGCGGATTTTCTAGTTCATAATGTTCTATTTTATTCCTTTGACTTTCATTATTTTCTATTCCTGTCAGATCAATTTCCGTGATTAACGGTAATCTATTTATTATCTATTTCATAATTAGTGTTAATACTCTCTTTAATTATCTCATTATAGATGATTATGTTTATACTTGATCAAATTCCGAGAAGTTTTCTCGCAAACGGCTTAAAATATCAAATAACGCGTCCCGACACATCCGTTAATGTCCATATCAAATCTAAAACAATTTAACCCTAAAACCTTTAGTGTAAATAGTCACAGTTTAAGTAAAAAAAAATTTACATTCATTAAAAATACTAAGAAACTTCAGGTCACATTTTAAATCGTGAGTTTAGATCATTTAGTAATCCGACAAGAGCTAGAACGCACCTAGGATCCCTCCTAAGGGTGCTAGGCTGTTCGAACCCCACAAGGGATAACAAGGCAAGTTTTTAGCAACCTTGTCCCAAGTGGTACCCTTTTTATTTGTCTTATATTGATTCAAACACACACTTTTCATTCATTTTTCACACACATCATAATTTTGTTTCTCTTTCTTCTTTGCTTAGCTCGGACGCACCACAAACCCACAAAAAACATCTCATTTTTTTATTTTGATTCAAAAACATAGAAGTCTAAGTTAATCCGGGTTGGTTCTAATAGGCGTGGTATCATTAAAACAACGTTTGGGTTGTCGGTTTAGTGTTTATTCTCATTTACAAAACCCTCTTTGTAAGCCATCTATTTCTCAAATATTTTTGTACTTTTAGTAGTGTTATGATGCATAGATAATAATTGTACGTTTATTTTTTAAAAATCGAAAGATTAAAGTTTTGAAATAAATATTAAGGGGTTTTTGTTTGGTTCAAACGTGGATACAAAGCACAAGGAAAAGACCATTTTATTATTTTGGGTGTGATGGTTGAATAACATTTATATACTTAGTAGCTTATTTATATTTTCGGCTTAAAATAAGCTTATATGGCTTATTTTTGGCTTAAAAAGGAAACAAAGAAAAAGACATTTTTGGTTATTACCTATACTTGTCATATTTTTATAGCTTATTAAGATAGCTTATTTTGCGAATTAGAATAACAAATAGCTTATTTAGCTTATTTATAAGCTTCGTATAGCTTATTTTAAAGCTTATTTGCTCACGGCAAGAAAAGGGAGGACCAAGGGAATACTTTTGGTCATTTACCTCTTTTGCCATATTTTTGTCGCTTATTGTTGTAGCTTATTTGGGTAACTAAAAGTACTTATAGCTTATTTGCGTATTTTCGAAACTAGCATAGCATGTTTTGGGCTAAGAAAACCTACGGCCCAATAAGGCCCAATAAGCCACGGCTTATTGTGGACCTTATTGTGGTCTGACTTATTTTCATGGCTTTTGGTTATAGCTTATTTTGATATTTGAGAACTCGCGTAGCATAACGGCTTAATAATAAGCTACGGATAGCTTATTATGGGCTTAAAAGGCCATGGCCCAATAACCTAGGCCCAACCCATGGCTTAGTCTTGGTCCGTGAGCCTTGGCTTCTTTTGTGGATTATTCATTGGACTTATTTTTTAATGGGCATGATAATAGGCCTAAAATGGGTTTTGAAACTAATAAACAATACCTTGGACCACTAATGGGCCTCAAGGCCTAATAAGCTAAAACTAGATATTTCAAAAGATAAAAGCAAACTTTTGATAACGATTTATACTTATATATATATATATATATATATATATATATATATATATATATATATATATATATATATATAACGTGAAATGAGGATTTTTGGTCGTTTTGTCGAAATTGATTTATTTAAGGGAAAGCGTTTGAAAAATGAGGTTTAAAAACTTTGAAACGTCTTATAAACGAACGGGTCATGCTGAAATTTCATAAAAATATTATACTTAGAATATTATACTAAAAACATAATTTCTTAAAAATCCGACAAAAGGACGAAATAAATACAATATTATTATTTTAATAAACCGACTAAAAGACGAAAATATGTTTTATAATTTTATAAATTATAAAACTTCTATTAATGATTTAGCGTAACTAAAATGTGTCACTTTTCACAACTAATACAATTAAACTAGGTAACTTAAGACTACCGGATAGACTACTCGTCCAGTTTTTTAAGTAGTATAAGTGTATACTATCCAACATACATACTTTGACATATTCTTGTCGAGTCTAAGTCGCCAACCAATAACATTAAAAGTGACCATACAACGCACATTTTGACTTCTATGCATCAACCTTAAACATACATTTAAGAAACATATATCTAAACTTAAAACCCGTTTTTAAGTTTTCTATTTATAAGGTCTGGAAGTCGGTTGGATACGGCGTATTAGGGATTTCTTGGAGTAGGGACCACGTTTGATATCTTCCAAAATATTATATTGATTTCATATCTTGAATACGGTGTATTGAGCCCTCTGGATACGGCGTATTGATCTTATTCCTTTGTAGTCTTTGGTGAGTGCAGGCACGGATACGCAGTATCTTCCTTGATGGATATGACGTATTGATCTTCAGAATAGTAATCTTCAAAAGATCTTCATTTAAGCTCTAGAATGCGTGCCTTTTGCTAACTTTCACCAATTACTCCATAATTACTGCAATTCTCAAATATAAATGATTAAGTAACAATTCTTTGTAATAAATATACAAAATAGGTTAATAACACGGGATAAATGATGCTATAAAATAGACGTTATTTGATGTCATCAATTTCTAAATCAGAAAATTAACTGGATTAGGTCATGTCTGGACGCCATTGCATATAATTGTTTGATCATATCCTCAGCTACTATTCACTCTGTTTAAAGGCGAGTTCTTGTAGCCCCACTTTTTAAACTCTTTTCCGTTGAGGGAAAATGATACTCAAAACTTATTTCAACTACTTTTAATACTATGCATAAATCCTTTACTTCTTTTGGACAAGGTTATGTGCCTATGATTTCTTATATGAATGCTATGTGAACACTATGTGAATGCTATGCGAACATTATGAGATCTATTTATGCGAAGTTCCAATGTGAATTTCTGCTCCATACTATTTAGCCAACTGTGTAGCTCCAGCTGGTAGACGATAGGTCCGGAGGACTATAAGCGCGCGGGATATTATGAATTATGGATTTTGGTTGGGATACCCTGGTATGATGTGTTGATGTGTTAATAATTTAAATACTATTGCATGCATTTTGCTTTTATGTTGCATAATTGTCTACTACTTAAATTATGGCACATCAAATGGGTTTACTTCTAAACCTATGAGCTCACCAACTTTATGTTGACCTTTTCGAGTATCATTTTCAGGCGATGGAAATGTTCGTTAAGCTTAAGATATAATGCCTTAGAGACCTAAGCTATCCCTTGAGGGATCATTGTTGAAGGATTGCGTTTGAGACTTGTATTCATGTTGATGTTTTTAGATTGTTCTAGACTTGTCTTGCCCCTATGTTGGGAGTTGGATTGTAATAATTTGAACAATGTGTTGTGTTCATCGACTTGTTTTGACACAAGTTTCACACTTATTGTCGGGGGATGTCGTTACACTTTATGATATGCATTTTAGTTTTCTCTATATTGTATCTTGTGTTATGACGACTCCATCCTCCGTCATGCCTCATGTTTCCGCCATTGTCGGGGTCTGACATATTGGTATTAGAGCTAGGTTGTAAAGAAATAGGAGGTTTGGCCTAAACTATAACCTAGGAACCTTCATATAGTTTGCATGATAGGATCTATGTATGCCCATTACTTGCTTTTGTGCGTATGTACCATATATCCTATATCGTCTATCGTATCTCGTATATTATATATTGTATATCATCTATCGTATCTCGTATATCGTATATTCTATATTGTATATCCTATATCGTCTATCATATCTCGTATATCGTATATTGTATATCATATATCGTATATTGTATATCGTATATTGTATGTCGTATATCATATATCATATATCATATATCGTCTATCGTACTAGTTAAGTCAATCACTGAACTGCCTAAGCAATATACTGAGTACAACTGGGAAATAAGGCATATATAAATACGGTGGGCAACGTAATTATAGATGCGTCACGACCCACGTGGACTTGGCTATCCTGTTCGCTCAAATCGGTGTTGACACCTTAGGACCGTGTATATGCGTACTATAGTATATTAAGACCGTATAAATGTGAAATCTCCCTCCTACCTAACGTTACCTACATCCTTATAGATAATGCCACCAAGGATGATGACAGGAAGTGTAGGCCGACAGACTGCTGCACCACGAGGTGGAAGGACGGGTGGATGAAGTAATAGAGGAGGTGGAAGAACTGGAGGACCAACGGGCAGAGTTGGTGGTCGAACTGGTGATCAAGATAGTCAAGAAGATGACCAAGGTATTAGGGAAAATGGAGGCGTTGACGAAGTCCCTGACCTCTCCATGGTCATCGCTCCGCAATTACAAGACATACTTCCTACCATCATTTCCCAAGTATGTAACCACGCTAGCAACATCCAAGGTGATGTTAGGAGTGTTAACATGAACAATGGTCGAAATGGTTGTTCATACAAGGAGTTTATGGCATGCAACCCAAAGGATTATGATGGGAAGGGTGGTACGATAGCCTATACTCGCTGGATTGAGAAAATGGAACCAGTCTAGGACATGAGTGGGTATGGAGTTAATCAGAAGGTCAAGTACACTACCGGTTCCTTTATCGGTAAGGCATTGACATGGTGGAACACCCAGGTCCAAACTAGAGGTCGGGAAGCCGTAGTTGGCATGACCTGGGAGGACTTTAAGGTTTTGATGAGAAAGGAATTTTGTCAAAACAATGAGATGCAGAAGATGGAAACTGAGTTTTGATGTTACGTGATGGTCGAAGCTGGCCATGCTGTGTACAATGATCGATTCCACGAGCTTGCTAGGTTAGTCCCTCATTTGGTTACCCCCGAGAACATAAGGATTAAGGGGTACATCTATGGCCTTGCTCTACAAATCCGTGTGATGGTGGCAACAATGGAGCCAACAATAATTCAAAGTGTTATACTAAAATCTGGGATGCTAACTGATGAAGCAATTAGGAATGGATCATCAAAGAAGAATACTGAGAAAAGAGGGAATAGTGGAGAGCCGAGTAGGGATGTTAGGGATGATAACAAGAGGTCTAGGACTGGAAAGGCATTTGCCACAACCACTAACCTGGTGAGGAAAGAGTGCACGGGTACGGAACCCTAGTTTATAAACTGTAGCTTTTACCATAACCTCGAGATACCTTGTCCTAAGTGTACGAACTGCGATCGCTTAGGGCACTTTGCCAAGGATTACAGGGTGGGGCCTAGGATGGTGACTTCAATGAATGCTAGAAACCCGATAACTGCTCATGAGACGTGTTTTGAGTGTGGTGGTACTGATCACTACAAAGCAACATGCCCTAGGTTAAACCAAGCACCAAGACAAGGACAAAACCGTCAAAATCAAGATATAGCTATTGAGGGAGGTCAAGGTCATGGAAACAATGACAACCCGATATGTGGAAGAGCTTTTGTGATGGGAGCAGAGGAAGCTTGCCAGGACCCGAACATTATGACAGGTACGTTTACTCTAAACAACCATTATACTACAACTCTATTCGATTCTGATGCCGACGATAGCTTTGTTTCCGCTACTTTCATACCTCTGTTAGGCATAGAGCCCAGTGACCTAGGTTTTAGCTATGAGATTACAATAGCTAGCGGACAACTAATAGAAATCAATAAGGTTATAAGCGATTGTAAATTGGAGATAGAAGGTCATACCTTCGACATCGACTTGATACCATTTGGACATGGGAGTTTTGATGTGATTATAGGAATGGACTGGGGTTTCTCCCGGTACAAGGCCGAAATCGTTTGCTACGAGAAGGTAGTTAGAATTCCACTACCAAATGGCAAAATGCTTAGAGTCTTAGGAGAAAGACTAGAAGAGAAGGTGAGATACCTCATGAGTGCAAAATTAGAAGAGCAGAAACTAAAGGACATCATTATAATTAGGAACTTTCCTGAGGTATTCCTGGATGACTTATTAGGATACGACCTTCTTGATAGATCAAATTTCGTATTGACCTAATCCCTGGAGCCATACCGGTTGCAAAGTCCCCCTATCGTTTGGTACCTTCTGAAATGGAGGAGTTGTCGAATCAACTCAAGGAACTCCAGGACAAGGGTTTTATTCGACCGAGCTCGTCGCCTTGGGGAGCACCTGTATTGTTTGTCAAGAAAAAGGATGGTTCATTTAGGATGTGTATTGACTATAGAGAGTTGAATAAGCTGACCATCAAGAACCGTTATCCTCTCCCTAGGATAGATGACCTATTCAACCAACTACAAGGATCACCGTATTACTCTAAGATAGAACTTTGGTCCGGATACCATTAGTTGAGAGTGCATGAGGACGACATCCCAAAGACTGCATTTAGAACTCATTATGGACATTTCGAGTTCATAGTAATACCCTTTGATTTGATGAATGCACCAGCGGTATTCATGGACTTGATGAACCGAGTATGTAGACCTTACCTAGACAAGTTTGTGAGTGTATTCATAATTGATATTTTGATCTACTCTAAGACAAAGGAAGAGCATGAGATGCATCTAGGGTTAATCATAGAACTGCTCAAGAAGGAGAAACTATACGCAAAATTCTAAGTGTGAATTTTGGTTGCAAGAAGTATAGTTCCTTGGGCATGTGATTAACGGTGATGGTATACATGTAGACCCCAGTAAGATTGAAGTTGTTAAGAATTGAGAAGCCCCTAGAACTCCATCCGAAGTTCGTTCATTCTTTGGAATAGCAGGATATTACCGCCGATTTATTGAGAATTTCTGCAAGATCGCTAAACCTCTTACCATCTTACCTCATAAGAATAAGACCTATGTTTGGGGTGAGGAACATGAAGAATCATTTCAGAACTTGAAGAACAAGTTATGCAATGCACCTGTTCTAGCTCTCCTCGATGGACCAGAAGAGTTTGTAGTATACTGCGATGTGTCAGGTCTAGGACTAGGTTGTGTGCTTATGTAGAGGGGTAAGGTGATCGCATATGCCTCTAGACAATTGAAGATACATGAGAAGAATTACACTACCCATGATTTGGAATTAGTTGCAGTTGTATTTGCCCTTAAGATATGGAGACACTACTTGTACAGGACAAAGAGCATTATATACACCGACCACAAGAATCTCCAGCACATCTTTAATCAAAAGGAACTGAATATGCGTCAACGTCGTTGGATAGAGATATTCAGCGACTATGACTGCGAGATTCGCTATCATCCTGATAAGGCAAACGTAGTAGCCGATGCACTAAGTAGAAAGATGAGAATTAAGCCTAAGAGAGTTCCAGCAATAAACATGACCATTCATTCGTGTATCAAGGATAGGATACTAGCGACTCAAAATGAAGCATCTGAGGTTGTCGAAGCACCAGTAGAAATGTTGCGAGGGCTAGACAAACAGATGGAACGTAGGAGTGATGGATCATTGTACTATCTAGATCAAATATGGGTTCCTTTGATGGGTGATGTGAGATAATCGATGAAGCCCATACTTCGAAGTACTTAGTACACCCAGGAGCCGATAAGATGTACTATGACCGTAGGGATATGTATTGGTGGTTGGGAATGAAGAAAGATATAGCCTTGTATGTTAGTAAATGCTTGACTTGTTCAAAGATTAAGGCTGAACATCAGAGGCCATCCGGCTTATTGCAGCAACCTGAGATTCTCGAGTGGAAATGGGAGAGAATAGCCATGGATTTTGTCACAAAATTACCAAGGACCAGTAGTGGGCATGATGCAATCTGGGTCATTGTTGACCGATTGACTAAGTCTGCTCATAGTCTACCTATGCGTAAAGACTATAAGATGTATAGACTAGCTAGACTCTACCTCAATGAAATCGTAGCAAGGCATGGTGTGCCAATCTTGATCATATCTGATCGTGATAGTCAGAAAAGCTATGCAGATAAGAGAAGAAAACCCTTAGAGTTCAGTGTAAGTGACCATGTTCTACTTAAAGTATCACCTTGGAAAGGTGTCATACGCTTTGGGAAGAAAGGCAAGTTAGCACCTAGGTTTGTTAGACCATTTGAGATCACTGAGAGGATCAGTCCCATAGCCTATAGACTAAGACTACCTAAGGAGCTAAACGATGTTCATGATACGTTTCACGTATCGAACCTCAAGAAATGTTTGGCCAACCAAAACCTGCATGTGCCTTAAGAGGAAATCCAAATTAATGCTAAGTTGAACTTTATGGAAGAGCCAGTGGAGATTCTAGAACGGGAGTTCAAGTAGCTGAAGCGGAGTAGGATTTCTATCATTAAGGTTCGATGGAATTCGAAACAAGGGCCTGAATTTACTTGGGAACGTGAGGATCAGATGAAACTCAAATACCCACATCTCTTTAGCTCTAGTACTAGTTGAGTTTCAGGGCGAAATTCTTTTTAAGGGGGGGGGGGGTAGAATGTAACCCTTGCAGATTTTCTAGTTCATAAT